>PVKE010005911.1:0-56668 GCA_004027555.1 Craseonycteris thonglongyai
TATTTATAGAGAGTAATTATTTTATCTTCAGTGCATATTTATTTCTATTTTACTTTTGACAGATAGAGAGAGAGACAGAGACAGAGACAGCTAGAGAACCGAACTGTGGGAACTCCCCAGTTCAGCATGTGGGTCCTGCCTGGGCCGGAGCCGGGATTCGATCCTCGGTCCTCGTGGCCTCAAAGCGAGCGCTCAACCCCCTGAGCCATCCCGGCTTTTCCCTTGATACTATTTTTGAAGTGTTTTTACTTTTCTCAAATACATCTTTATATTTGCTCATTATAAATAACAAAGTTAATCAACAAAGAAGTTTAAAAGACATAATCTACTCATCTATTCATTGCTGTCACTACCATCATCAAATCCCAACCTCAAATTAACCAGCAAATTAAACACTTTCGTGTAGGGCTTTCAGACTCTTTCCCATGAATAAACTAACATGAACTCTGTGTGTGTGTGTGTGTGTGTGTGTGTGTGTGTGAGAGAGAGAGAGAGAGAGAGAGAGAGAGAGAGAGAGAATACTTGTACACACACACACATATTGGCTTTTTGCCACTTCTGTGGAAAATTAAATCATATAGTTTTGGAGATTACTGAACTAACACTAATTCCTAGAAATGCGTAATGCCACTGTGGTCTACCAGTTAGAAAAGTGACTTATGACTCAGGTCCATTTCACAGTAGGTCCAGTACTTCCCTGATTTCACCCCACGTTAAACACAAAATTTCTGCCTAGAGTACACAAACCTATAAATTTGGCTGAATCTGGCATAATATCCCTCTTATCATCACCCACACAGATTCATTCCCTTACACATCCCCTAGGTTTCTGTCAATATGAACTAACAAAATCTTCCAAAATTTTTGGCATTGATGATACTTCGCATCGTTATACTTTGCACCTGACCGCTGAATCCTGCCAAGACTGAGTCTGGGTTAGGTCTGTCAGCAGTGAGGGGGCTGGGATGCAGGTCTCCAGGAAGATTAACATTCTGCTGTGAGGCTACCACTTCAAGACAAGTCATTGCAGGTGCTTCAGGAGGGGAAACTAGGCGTCTCAAATATGGAAGGTCACTGCTATTGGCCACGGAGGTTTAGCAAAATTGGAGGTTCCAGGTTCTCAGCTTTATTGGAAATCTGCCCATCCGGCCCCATATTAATTTTCAGGATCACACGCCTGCCCATTCAATGCCTAAATTTAACATACGAGACCCCGTGAGATTATGAATTCCATTTGTGTTGTAATTCAGCCACTCAAAGAATTAGACTTTGGGTTTTATTTTCTAAAACATAGACCCTTTCACTCCAAATGGTAAGGTTTTCTTTCAGGGAACTCACAGAAGCTTCGTGTTTTCTTACTTGGCCTTGAGTTACGTGGGACCCCTCTGGCATCTGTCTGTCACCACAGCTTGACCACAACAACCATCTACAAAGACTGGCCACTTCTTCACTTCAGACTTCTCAATTTCAAAGATCTCTTCTTTCAGCCAGTTCTAACACAAGGAAGGGAGCTCAGGGAGGCAATTCACAGCTAAACCAGGTAGACCCAGCGTAATCTAACACATATAGTATACTGCAATATAGATATATCATGCTTTATTTCTTTACTCCTTTATTGTTATATGTATTTAAGTTGATTCTATGTATTTGCTATTTAAAAGTTGCTGCCATAAATGTCCTTGAGAGCAAATGTTTCATATATATATATATATATAATTTGCCACCAGTATCTTTTAAGATGTATTCTTAGAAGTAAAATTGCTAGGTCAAAAGATATATGTATTTCAAGTGTTTATAGATGAGCCCAAATTACCCTCCAAAATGGCTGTGCCAATTTACACGCTTTTCTGCCTCACTTCCTTGTCAACATTGAATATTATTGAACAATTTGATAGAAGGAAATAATATCCTGCTTCATTTTGCATATCTTTGATTATTTAAAGATTTATTTTTATTGGTTTTTGACAGAGAGAGACAGACAGAGAGAGACAGAGAGAGACAGAGAGAAGTGGGAGAGCCCAGAACAGTCTCCACAGTTGACAGCAGTAGTTTTCCATACGGCACACCCCAGTTCAGCATATGGGTCCTAAAGGGCTAGGCCCAGGATTCAATCCTTGGGCCCTGGGGTTGCAAAGAGAGAGCTCAACCTGCTGAGCCATTCCAGCTTAACCATCTTTGATTATTTAAATGATTGAATCTTTCATCTTTGTCATATGTCTGATGGGCTTGTATTTCTTCTTCTTTGAGTTACCTGTTTATATTCTTTGCCCTTTTCAACAGAATTGTTTGGCTTTTTCTTGTTGATTTTAGTTCTTTAGCTTTTATGTACGTTCTAGGTAAGTATTTGCAAATATTTTCAGCCAGCCTGGAGTTTACCTTTTAATTAGGTATACAGTATTTGGCTTTTGTTTTATTTGGTTTGGGTTAGGCTCATAGCAACTTATTTTATAATGAAATATTTCAGTGTGTGCTGGTGGGCTTAGTGTGACTTTATCAGTGTAAGAATTCCTCCACTTCTAGAAAAACCACAGATATGTAGATCCTATTGATGGCAGGTCAGAAGCAAAGCTGTCCTAAATGAAGCAAAGAATCATGGCTATTCTGCTCTAAACAATCCAACTGTCATTTTGTTTGTTTGTCTGTTTTAGTGCAATCCACAGAAACCTAATTCTGAATATACAAAATCTCTTTGAGTGTTTAACAGACATTCACATTGTCTCTGAACTCTGATTGAAATTTCTTAGAGCCCATTCAACCAAGGGATACTAAAAACAAGGCACACATGCCATTAACACAACCACCACCCCCTTTTTTCATCCATGGTAGACACTGCTAATTGATCACTCTTCCCTTCAGAGCCCTAATGTGGTCTAAAAGTATTCTCTATGCAGCATGCCAGCGAGCTGCTACCTATCAATGAGAATTAGTGCTTAAGATGAAATCTGTTTTGCCACCCTGGTTCTACTCCAGCTGTCCATTTTTAGAGAAGAAAGAGAAGGCTTAGGGTAGGGATATGATTTACGCAAGTAGACATTGCCAGTTAGTTGCAAAACCAGACAGAGCTCAGAACTAGCCCTCTGCCTCCCAACTGAAAGTTCCTTCCATGGACCACTCTGCCTGCATCTCCTGCCACCACCAGGCCAAGCCCTTCATGGAGCATATTTCACAGAGTGAGTAATATATATCAATGGTTTCATCATAATATCTGTCAATAATATACTGATAGGCTTAGAGCTGGATAAGAATGTGGACAACCTAGAAACAATGTAATCGATATCAATTAATGTCACCCCAATAAATTTAACAACAACAAAAAAAAAGAATGGGGACAAGTTGGGCAATCTAGAAGGGGCACTGACACACAATGACAAATGTAAGAAAGCAGAGAGACTTGTCTCAGCAAGAGCTCCTATGGCATTGGATGGGACAGGAATGGGGAACAAAGGTGCCAGCAAATGGTCTCTAAACTGGTGGTCTGATGAACCTTTGTTTTGCAGCTGAGCAATCACAAGTCCTTGGGGACAATAAAGGAGAGATTAAAGGATAACAAAGCTCGCCTCCTCTTTCCTTCCCCCATGCATGCACCTCTGCACAAATACTGAACAAATACTAAGGAGCATCAGTTTAAAACAGGGGTCTCCAAACTACGGCGCACTGGCCAGATGCGACCCGCGAGGCCCTCTCCTCCGGCCCGTGGAGACCCTTTTATCTGAATAAAATAATATTAAATAAATAATTAAAAACAACATCTATGTTTTGATTCTTTTTTATTTGGACCTCCAGTGTATAGTCAACCCCCAAACTGCTGTTTGATAGTTAATGCGGCCTGTGAGCTGAAAAGTTTGGAGACCCCTGATTTAAAGGATCACCGACCGTATTAGTGGTCTGCTCTGAGGACCCCACCACTCACTGATCCTGGGGTTGCACACACACATCCTCAGCTGGTTCTGCTTACCCCCACCTCAAACTCAGCCCACCCTTCCACCTTACCTACTCCTGCCTGCCCAGGGTCACCTGGTGCTCTTGATTAGGCTCTGTTATCAGCAAGTGTCTCTCTATGGAAGGACAACCAATTCTCCAGCAGGCACAAACCGTGCCTTTTCTTACTTTTGTAGGATGCAGCACCTGGCTGATACTGTCTTTTTTTTTTTTTAATCTGTTGATTAAATAGCAAAAAGGAAGAACTCTTGATAACTTCTGGGCTTGACTTCCAAAGGGTCCATGGTGATATTGGAAGCACATGGAGTTTCTTTTCCTCAAGGGACTATCTGATTGGGTCCTATGCCATCCACGGAAACATTAGGCTTGGAAAGGCATGATTTTGAATTCCTACACTGTGTTTTTTATTTTTTTGACTGACTCCCACTTTATCACAGTATTACACATATAGGAGCAATATATTTCTATTTGCTCTCATGCCCGAGGCTAGCAACAATCTGTGGTGAGGCCCACAATGTAGGTAATTCATTTTATCCTCTGTCATAAAGGCTGGAAATAGGCAAAGAGATTCGAAGGAAAGAAAAGTGGATTAGGAGTATAAGAAGGATGAGGTGCTTGATAACATGAGTTCACTAATAAATGCAGATCTTTATCCAGAAGAGTGGCTCTTAACTAGGCCAGGAGCCTGTCCCCCAAGTAGGTTGCCAGATTAAAAATAGTACACCCAGTTAAACTTATTCATTCCAAAATGTATTCATTGTTTCTCTGAAATTCTAATTTAAATGGGCCTTCTGTATTTCTATTTGCTAAATCTGGCAATACTAGCCCAGGGGACATGTGGCAATGTCTGGGGGCTTTTTTGATTATCACGACTTGGGGGTTATTAAAAGATAAACTGAGTCATGTTAAAAGTTTTAAGATTTTATTTGAACAAAAATGTATTCAAGGGGAAGCCGGGATGGCTTAGTGGGTTGAGCACTCACTTTGCTGCGCCAGGGACCGAGGATCGAATCCGGGCCCCGGCCTGTGCAGAACCATGTGCTGAACTGGGGAGTTTCCCCAATTCAGTTCTCTCTCTCTCTCTCTCTCTCTCTCTCTCTCTCTCTCTCTCTCTCTGTCAAAAACAATTAAAAAAAGATTTATAAAAAATGTATTCAAATCAGGCAGTGCCAAATGGGAAGTGGTTAGGAGTGTTCCTCCCACAAGAGCTAGGAGCAAGACTTTTATAGAGAAGATATGGAAGCAGTGCAAGGAAATAAGTTGATTGGCTACAGCTTAAGCAGCTGCCTTATTTGGTTGTTTGTGACTGGTTGTCCTTAAGTTTTCATTTCTCAACCTTGGGGCATTTACAGGGTTAGGTTTTGGTTTGCTTGTGTCAGTTGCTAAGGCATTAGAACCACTTCAGTCTACTGGCCTCCTTGTTAATTTAATTTAACAAGGCGCTATTGATATCTAGTAGGTAGAGGCCAGGAATGGAGCTAAACATTCTACAGTGCCCAGGACAGTTCCCCCATGGCAAAGAACAGGCTGATCCAAACTGTCCAGAGTGCTACTGCTGAGGAGCCCTCACAGGGAAGGATTATTTTCATTTCTGAAAGGTGCCTACTCTGGCTAAAATAGCACAGTAGAAAAATAGTACACATGTGTATCTGTAAGCATATATATCCCCTCCTCCCCCCCCCCAAAAAAAAGCATGTTTGCAAAGTTTCTTTCCTTTAAATCTATAAGCTATGATGATCTAGAGTTTTATAATGGTGATTTCTCCAATTTTTCCCTGGGAAGATAGGATAAAATTGAGATCACATTTGGGGAAAAAAAATACTCACAAATATTAAGTCATTTCTCTGGGATCCCACAGAAACCTAAGAAAACTAAAATTATACTTTTTTTAAAGATATATTTTATTGTTTTTGACAGAGACAGAGAGAACGGGGGGTGAGGGTGGGGGCCCACATCAATCTCCCCAGCTGTACACCACCAGCTTTTCTTTCAACATGGTTTCATCCCACACAGGTAGGCAGGGGCTGCCCATGGCAGGAACTGGGCTGGGGGCCTCCTGCATGGGAGGTATGCCCCCTCGAGCCAGGGGCCAAACTGCAGGGGGGCGAGAACCAAACTGGGGGGCCTCCCGCATGGGAAGCACACCCCACCTCTTCTGCACATGGGTCCACACAGGCTGGGGCCAGGACTCGACCCCTGATCCCCAGGGCTGCAAAGTGAGTGCTCAACCCGCTGAGCCATCCCACCTTCCCAAAAAATAGAATTATAAACCTCACAACTGCTAAACTCATTGCTCGTCACCATAAAGCCAGCCTGTCTGTACCTCTCCTGCTCAGCTCTCACCATGCTTAGATAGAATGAATGCTATGAGGTCTAGTTTTCCAGAAGAGATCAAACGTTTTCACAATTGATTAGCACCCAGAAAGCAACAGCCTCCTTTAACCTTGAGAGGCAAATAGCCAAAGATTGTCAAGGGATCTGCAGGGCTGGAGGATTTGATGGAAGATCAAATCCCCAACATTTCCAAGGGCAATTAGCTTCCCAAGCAAAGTCACAGGAAGGTCCTCCTGCTCTCCACAGCAGTGAAGCTGTAATAAGAATGAGCTTTATAAACTTGGTCTAATTGGCCTATAACCACCCAGCAGAGTTCATTATTGTTATCTCCATTACACAGAACACAGAAGGGTGGGTAGAAATCTTTTTATTCTACCACTACGAGGCAAGAGCTTCTATAATATTTCCCACTTTGGATCACTGTACATAAACTCCAGGAACCAAAGGTTGTGGCTGCTCTGCTAATTATTCATCCTAGCAGGAAAGAAAGTCTGGAATTAAGTCAAATCTCTTTGCAGGTGCCTCCTCGAATTCCCCTTGAGGGTGAGTCCTAGCCTCAAAAAGGTTTAAAACAGTTCAACACTTTTATCTGATAGTTAAGGAAACCGGGGAGGAAGTTGCTGTCAGTTACAGCAAGGACTTTGGCTCAGGAGCTAAATTGATTTTGAAAGATCTGGCTGCTGAACTGCTTCCCTTCCCCTGGCGGGCAGGGCTGGGGCCAAGGCTGACTTCTCCAGACACGCCTGACAGGCCGAGGAGGCCGAGATCCGGCCAAGTGGCAGGTCCATTTGGTGATTCCAGTGCAGCCTGTTGTCACCACGGATTTTCTGCTCACAGATGGACACTTGTGTCTGCATATCTTCTGTCATTGCCTTGACTCTCTAAAGGGCAGCGTGTCAGCTGCCTTCAGAGCCACTGAATGGCGGGGATGTCTGCTAGGGAGAGATGCTGCCTGAGTGATCGAGTGTATGACAACTCCAGACTCTCTAGGGCTTTCACCTTGATGTTTCCCTTCCTCTGGCATGGATGAGGCTTTACACCTTGTGAGCGGGCAGACAACTTTCTCAAATCAGCCAGAACACACCGGTCACAAAGACCTGCCCAGAGAGAAGGTGGCCAGCCAGAGACACTGGTGGAATCCTTGATGGCAGGACTAGCTCCTGGCTGAACAGCTCAGCACTGGCTTCCTCGCCCTTTTGGCTTTCTAGTAGCCTTTCAGAAAAAGGCAGGGCCGACAACAGCAGGCCCGGGCCCTAGGAAGGTTTCTGCTCCCCTCACCTCTCCGGGGTGCTTGTAAGGTGTGGTTTGTAAGCACAGAGCTCCAGTCTCTGCCACTTTACTAGCTTTGTAACCTTACACAAGTTAGTTTTTAATGGCAGTTTCCTCATCTGTAAACATAAGATAATGATACTGACACCATAAAGGGTTGTAGGGTGCAAAATAAATGAACCACTGGCACGAGGTACGGGCTCAATACATAGGACCTCGTATGATGATGGTGGTAGTCCTGTGGGCTTCTCCTGTCATCAAAGTCATGGGAAAATTCAAGCTTTCAGGTGTACTCTTTGTACCCACAAAAATAAGCAAGGGAGGGAGGGAGGACACATCATGAAAGAAGTACAAACTCCAATTCCTCCTTCTCATGTTTGCCCTTTATGGCATCCTAAAACCTCATTCTATCCCCACCCAGGCCCAGTTCTCTCCTCCGGCCCTGACTTTGCCAGAAATCTATACTACCCCACTGATCTTTACTTAGAACTCCCACGTGCACCCTGCCACACATTAAAATCCCGCTGCCCGTTACGCAACTATTTGAAGGTTGCCCGCTATCTCTGTTGCTCTGGTCTCCTCTGTCATCACAGTATACACCCTGGATGAACCCTGGGCATTGACAGGTTGCACAGCCACCTTCAAAGGGTGATCTGAGGATGGCCAGCAGACCAGGCTCGACCAAGGAGCTCCCCACACTGGTCTGCTGCAGAGCTTTCCTCCTGTCCTTGCTGGCCTAAAATGTCCAGTGAAACCTCCCATTTAGGCAGCATCGTCCCCACATGGGCCACTATAGACATGTTTATTTATTGAGAGGTGGAGGGAAGCCACTTCCCTTACTAGGTACCCAGTAAGTGACTGCCATTAGTTCACAGAAAAACTGATCAGATTAGCACATTGAAAAGAGAGCTAAGTCAGAGAGCTGGACCCTAGGAGGGAAAAGTTTTGATGGGATCATGGGGAGAAGCATTTGATTGCATGAAAGAGAGACAGTTCTGCTTAAGAATGAGGGCTTGAAACTCAGGTACTGGGAAGGTAGGATGATTTGAGAGAGAACGTTTTATGTCTCATTCCCATCACAGTCTCCTGTGGGATGCAGTCACTCTGGTGCCCAGATCCTTCCAGTGGATTCTCTCTTTGGAGCTGGTCAAGAAGGGAGATGGAGGAGGCACAAAGGCTGGCCTATGCTTAACCTGCTCAGCCCAGAGACGACTTGTATCATGTCAGCTTACATTACATGGCTGGGGATAAGTCACATGCCCAGACTTCATGCAAGGTGCTGGAGCAACACAGTCCAGTATGTGTCCCAGCAGAGAAAAAACGGATTGACAACCACCTAGTGTCTACCATGGCGAATGACGTTGATTTTAGCATCTATACGCCCGGTCGTCTTATACACCAGAAAATACGGTAGTCATTTTCACACTTGATTTTCCCTTCCTTCACCCAATATATAGACATGGCTGGACTAAGGAAGATTCAAGTTTACAGGAATCAAAGTAATCATCTTTTCCTAGATTGGCACATTGTTGACAGATCTGCTGTCCCTTGCTATTTGTTGACCATGGCGGATGCAGCTAATTATTCATGGCATTCTTCCTTATAACTACAGTCACAGCCTCACAGTCCTTCTCAGTGTAGAACTACAGGCACTCAGGATGAGAGTTGCTCAGCACACAAAACAAAGCCAGTTTTCATCCCTGGTTCTTTCCACTCCTTCCATTCTATAGATGAGGAAACTGAAAGTTAGGGAAGCAGAATAACTTCACTCATTGACAATGTTATATTTTGTTCCTACTGTGTAGTAGACATTATGTGAAGCTCAGATATTGTGACTTCAAATCAGATACAGGTCTGCCTTCAGGAACTTAGAGGAGAGTGGGAAGTCAGGTGAGAAGAGACTGCCATAGGGTGTGACAAGTGCTAAGAAAGGTAAGGGCAGGATGCTATGGGAGAACATGACAGGAACAGCTAACCTACTCTTGATGAGGGTTAGGCAATCTTGCTGGAGGAAGAACCATCTAAGCTACTCATAAAAAATGACTAGTCTTTAGCCAAGCAAACGATGAAGCTGAAAGATAAGAACATTTCAGGTTCTTATCTAGCCCGGAAGAACCAGGCTATGCAAAGACTAATACAAGTGAAAATGAGAATGATGAATATGAAAATATGAAAATCTGTAAGAAATGTAGAATCCACAGTGCAGAGAGATAGAATTAAGGGTGAATTGATTAGCTGTTGTCATGTAACAAACTGCTCCAAAACTCAGTGGCTTAAAATAATAACATTATTATGGCTCATGAATCTGTGGGCCAGCTGAGCAGCTCTAGTCTCGACCAGGCTCATTCCTGTCTCCACAGTCAGCTGAGAGCTGGGCAGGTCACTCTCTCTCACATGGCTGGGCATTAGCTAGCTGTGGACTGGTTTAGGATAGCCCTGGCTGTCACAGCTGGGCCGTCCTCCAAATAGTCTCTCATCCTCCAGCAGGCTAGCCTGGCCTTGTCCACATGGCCACGGCAGGGTTCCAACAGAGAGAGCAGAAGCACTCCAGGCCTCAGAACTGACACAGTGACACTTACAGAGCACTCAGTAAGCCAAAGCAAGTCACAGAACAGCCCAGAGTCGACAGCGGAGAAAATACACTTTACTTCTTGGTGGGAGAAGCTATACAATCTTTTTGCAGATCATGTGTTTACAGGGAAAAATAATTTAGGCTATTTTTTAAATCAACCTATCACCAACGTAGAGACATGACAGGAAGTACACCTGCAAAGACAGACAGGTCCAAAACTTAGAAAGTCTTATTCTCAAAACTTACTCTCTGGAGAGGTAATGGAGAGCCATGCACAAGCAACATATTCAGACATGAACCCTAGAAAGGTGTTCCTTTAACCCAAAAGGTTTGATCAAGGCCCAGATCCTAGCAGGAGGGATGGATTGCACAAGAGGTAACTACCTATTGGGGTGGAAAAGAAGGAAGCATTTAAGGTTCCCCTGCTGATGAGTAGTGGAGCTAAGCTCAAAGCCAGGCCTTCTACATTCCAATCTGATGCTTCTTCCCATTCTTCCCCTGGGCACAGTGCTTTACATTCAGGGATTGTCCACCTCACTCCCCTACCAGGTGTTTCCTTGGCTGCTTTCTGAATTCATCTCCAGGGAACAGGGACACTAAGGCCGTTCTAAGAAGTAACCTCATTGTGATATGAAGCCCAGTTTATCACAGCCAACCATCAGCAATAGAAAGCCTTTGAAGATATGGACATAACCACACACCCTAACAACTAGTGTGTCTACCTGGTGTGGCTTGGAGAATCATTAACTAATGTTAGATACAGAAACCGTGGCTGGTGCTAACCCACGAGCATGCTTCTCACAGTTGCCTACGTTGGGTTGCAAATCAACACCTGCCATTTGGAGCATCTAGCCTTCTGCCTGTCAGTGTAGGATGCGTATTTGAAGCCAATCTGCTTTCTCTGCCCGTAGCACCTTAATCCTTTGGAACTTCTCTCCCAAGCAGCAGTCTGCAGGCCCTGGTTCAATTTCAACTGCTCTAGTGAGTGACTTCGCTGAGCTCCTCACAAGTGAATCACACATATGCCAAATAAACACTGCCTATACTTTATCTGGTCATTGCAAACACCCCTTCCAAATCTAATTAAATCTGCCTAATCAATTTTGCAGGTTGTGGTGATGAACAGAAACTACTTCTGTTTGTTTACAGTAGATACTTGCCCCTCCACTTTGTACACTGCATTTTCCTACTGCAGGGTTCAAAATACTTTGTAAGCGTGCTTTCATTTAATATTATATTGTTGGAGTGAGGTACAAGTCACATGTCACTACTACTTTTTTTTTTTTTTCAGGTCCAGTGTAGTAGTTGACCTTTAAATGTGGCCTCAATCATCCCACCCATCCCTTGTATTACACACTCTTTTCCAGCAACTCTGACCAAGGGGTAGAATCTGATTTCTCACCTCTTGAATCTGGTTTGGCCTCATCATTTCCCTGAACCAAAAGAATACGGTATACGTGACACCAAGCAACTCAGTAGGTGTAGAGTGACTCTCCTGGAGCTGGTGCCACATTACTTAATGAGAGGCTGCTAGAGAGCAGTGACAGTCTGCCAAGCTAGCCTGTTGGAGGATTAAGCAAGAGTATGTGTACCGAGTCCCCAGCACATAGCAGCTGTTCCAGTAGATGTCAACTTCTTGCCCCACTGCCTACAGTAATCAGTTTCTATCTAGGGAAGGCTTGAATTCAATTAGTAATTTTTGCACATTTCTTTTTAAGAGTAAGAGAATTCTTCCCTCCTCCTTGCTCAGAAATGAACTAAGAACAGGGCATGACGATGGCTAGTTGACGTGTCTCAAATATGATTACCGTCTGGAGGACAGCAGCAGGGTTCCTCACAAACCCTGTGTCCCTCGCTGACAGAAAGGGTTCAAGCAATGAGCAAAGGGAGCACTTTGGTTCTGATTACTGAGTATAGCTCAAAAATCCAACTCCCGGGAGAGAAAAAAGGAAAGGTACAAGTTTCACAACAGCTACTCTTCTAGTTCTCAGAAACACTTGGAAAGACCCGTTTTACTGTTTGCCTGACAAAGCTGAGTTTTGTTGTCCTATGGCTGCTCACCGCATAGGTCTCTGTGGGTCACCAGAGCCTCAGGCAGAAAGACTGAGCTGCTGCGGCAAGAAAAACCAGTTCACCTGGTGCAGGGCAGTGCAGCAGGTGGCAACTTGCTGCTTCCTTGAAGCCCTTTAAGATTTAGGAGGAGAAAGGGGTGTGGGAGGTGAATGGGGGGGGTGATGTGGCATTCTCTTACCAAGACTGGGTGTATGACCACAGCAGCAGAAGCCGAGATGGTAACAGTCCAAAATCTGGACAACCATTAAGAGAAAAAATATGGTGCCTAGTAGGACATCCTGACCTCTGTCAGGCAATGGAACCAACCAGGGTCTGCCATCTTTCTAAAGCAGCCTTCCAAGACTCTGAGGCATGTTCTATTTGCTGAGGCTGCAACAGTATACAGGGCACTGTAGGTCCTGGGGACTGGGAGGAGACATGGAAGAGGGAAGTCAGTAACTCTCATTCTCAGGCATTTTCACTGGGACGGTAGGGTGTAGGAGGTTATTCCCGGGCTAGTTTTCTCTGGCACGTGAATTGACACTTGTCAATACTTGCAATGAATTGAAGTCTGGATGAAAGTTATCTTAACAATTAGAAATTGTGACTCGGTACTCCAGATTTGAGCCATGTCACATGTTTTTATTTTTCCAACCCACATAAAATCCACCTTCCAGCTCCATGCAATGTGGTCAGTAAGAAGATGACTGCTCTCTGTCATCTTTGTAGCTTCCTCTCTCTGCCTTGGTTTGAAGAAGGTTATCATGGCACCAGGGGCAGGAAAACCAAAACTCAAGCTTGCCTACCCTTCTTTGGATGTGAATGGAAAATTTACCTTCTCACACTTTGGCTCTGAACACAACGAAGTATGAGTCATATAACTAATAATGACAGCCTGCTTGATGCCAACCCATGGTCATTTCTCTGTCCTTCCATTTTTGGTAAAAACAGTGAAGCCTTATTGATAGGCATGCAAAGTCACCTGTGGTCCACACGGACCTTTCTTAGCAGACACAAAGGGTTGAGTTGGCCTGTACTTCTATGCAGGTCAGGCCTGAGTGGGTGACACTCCTAAGATGCTCTCTCTCTTCCTGTGACCGGCCTGCACTTTCCCTTACCCATGCCCTGAATATGTTAACAGCAATGAGAGAATGGAAGAAAGATTCATTACAATGGGGAAGGAGGAGAAACCTGGTTTGAATACACCTACAGCATTTCTTTTGGATGGGCCACGTCTTAAAGAATAAATGGTAGACAGCTCATAGCTTTAAAAAAAAGTCCTACCAAGGATCGAATCCAGGCCCCGGCCGGTGTGGACCCATATGCTGAACTGGGGAGTGCCCTCAGTTCAGTTCTCACCGGGGTGAGACCCCGGCCCAGTTCCTGCCCTGTGCAGCCCCACCCACCTGTGGATTAAAACTATGTGGAAAAACCAATGATGTGCAACTATGGAAACTGTTCTGGGCCCTCCCCCCTCTCTGTCTCTATAGCTCTCTCTCTCTCTCTCTCTCTGTCAAACACAATTTAAAAAATTAAAAAAAAAAAAAGTCCTAGAAACAATAATCAACCTAATAGTAATAAACACTGCTAATCTTCAGATCATGGCCTCTAAATACCATTTCCTCGGACAAATGGTTGACTCTAGGTTGGGGCAGGCAATGTAGAAGATAGCCTGAATATCTTGCCATAATAAGAAGCATGGAAATGATTGAGGAAGCCTGATGTTGTATTAAAAGTTCTCAGAAGCCATAACAAAAAACCTCTCCCTAGCCAAAGTTGGGATAATTAGAACATTAACCCGAATAACAACTGTAATTAAGCCAAACAAGTCAAATGCATTAAACGTCATGAGTTTGTTAAAAGAAAAAAAAAACAACTGCTCATTTTTTTTAAGATGCTAGGGAACCAACTTACTGTTCTGAAGGATTCAGCATTCTTTTTTCTTCTCAGAGTTTCCAAATAATGGATGAGGGCAAAAATATTTTTATCTTTAGAAAATAATTGCAGCTTCATGAAGAAGGAATGATAGAATTAGAACAAGGCCATTTTTGCAAACCCCAAATGATAAAGCATCTAGGCAATTTTATCATCAAGAGCAGCTACCACTTCCATGGAGAGAGACAACCCCACACGATTTGCCTCCTTGTGGAAATCCCCAATGCCACCTGTGTTCGCTTCCTTGGGCGGCCAAAACAACGAAATACAGATTGGATGGCTGAAACAGCACATTTATTTTCTCACAGTTCTGGCTACATATCTATGAGACAATTTAGAAATCTGACCGTTGACTAATTCTGAATTTTTTTACAATATTAAAGAATTGTGTGGCTATGTTTTTAAATGAGTCCTATCCTTTAGAGATACACAGTGCAATGTTTACGGATGGGTGACAGGCCATCAGAGATTTATTTTACAGTCATCTTGTGGAGAAGGAGGCATAGAGTATAGAGGAAACAAGTGGCAATACATGAATGATTGTATGTGGGTGATGGGCCCATTGCGCTTTATTGCACCATTTGCTCTTTTTTGGACTATGCTTGAAATTTTCTACAATAAAAAGTTTATAAATATATAAGTGAATGAATGAATGAGTGCAGGGGAAGTCATGCCATGCATCCCATTAGGCAAGGGAAGAACTACTGAGATGAAACGGGGAAGACTCCTGTACTAAGGGACGTGACTGGAAGTAAACCATGAGTAACAACTAATAGAATACCACCTGGATTCCAAGACAGGCACTAGACTACTTTACCCATCCGCATGTGCAGTCACAAATCTCTCCTGCTTTTCATCTTTACAACATTCCTGTAGCTGAGTGGGGGAGCAGAAGTGGGTCATTTTACAAATAGGGAACCCAAGACTCAGAGATGCCTGAAGCCACCAGCTGCTAAGGACCTGACACAAAGCAGCACCCAAGACTTGGGTCTACAACTTATACGTGCTTTCCTTGAGTTCACTAACTCTGGGGTCTGAAAGGGAATGAAATAA
The DNA here is from genome assembly GCA_004027555.1 of Craseonycteris thonglongyai. Classification (NCBI taxonomy): domain Eukaryota; kingdom Metazoa; phylum Chordata; class Mammalia; order Chiroptera; family Craseonycteridae; genus Craseonycteris; species Craseonycteris thonglongyai. The sequence continues at coordinate 15,155 of PVKE010005911.1, forward strand.
AGGCAGGAACTTGAGTCAAGGGAGAGTGGCCTCAATCTGGAAATAGACCTTTCGGTTTTCTTTCTTTGTTTTTAAAAAAACTTGTCTTAGGAGTTTACCTTGCCTTGTTTATTAGCGCTCTTTATTAAAAAAAAAAAAGGCATTTGAAATGGTCCTTATCCACCTGGTTCACTTTTATAGTAACAAATACTAAACCTTCTCTTTATTTCCATGACGACATATATTGAGCTATGACACCAACATGAAGATAAGGAGGAAACCGGGATAGTGTAGAAAATGTGTGTGCATTCTTTATCTTCTGCTGCGTTTCTACGGATTCTTCCATGTGTAAATGAAAGTCCTCAGATATGATTCACATGCACATGGTTTCTCATTAACTGGCATCCACTTGGGCAGTATGTTTTGGTTCTGTTTTTTACTTTCACTACTCTCTTTTTACTTACATGGGGAAGCAAATTCCAGTTTAGAAAGATTTCCATCAAGACAGATGAAAGTGAAAGTTTCAGGCACAAAGCTGAAGCTAGCGATGCCCCAGGCGTTAAACAAGCTCCTGGAATGCCCACTCCTCTTTCTGCCCAGCTGTTTGCCTCTTTTATGAATAGTAGGGAAGGAGTTGAGGTGGAGGTGGGTGTTGATGATTGGATGTGGGGCTTCCAGTGTGGGAGGAGGCACGGCCGATTAACATGTGGGTTTTGCACAGGCTGGGGTTGGGATTCGATCCCCAGACCTCCCAGTTGCAAGGCAAGCGCCCAACCTGTTGCGCTACCCCGGAGTCCCCAGAATCATCCTCTTGATACTGCATCTTTAAGGTGCTTGTTCTCTGGCCACTCCTCCCTCTGCTAGGATGAAGTGAGGGGATCTGGGGAGAGGGGGCCCTTATTTTCCTTTAAGAATCTGCCTCAGGCCCAAGGATTATGAGTAAAAGGCTGCAAAAGGTCCTTTTATTCTGGCCTTTCACTCATGAAAGGACTGAAGTTTGCCTTTAAAGTTATTTCCAAACAAAGGCTTAAATAAAGATACAAAGATAGGCTAACAGGGCTAGAACATAATGATGTCCACCTTGCAGTTCAGGCTTGCATCCTATCCCTGAGCTACAGTGTCTGTAGTACACAATTTGTGTACTGTGTGATTACCCTGAGAAGGGCACAATTTTATTGCGTGTGTGTGTGTGTGTGCGTGCGTGCGTGCGTGCGTGTGTGTGTGTGTGTTACAAAGCATTAATCTGTTACATGTAAATAAAGGGTACTGCAAGACTTTGCAATCACATTTTGTAATTTCCTCATTTTTTAATATATTGGTAGCCTCAAAAAATGGAAGGGGCCCTGGCCTCTCTCGATGTCTAATAGGCCTTGAGAAGAGGAAGAGGAAGAGGAGACAGAGGTCTAATAGTCACAACAACAGTCAACATATACTGAGCACTTTTATGTGCCAGAAACTGCCAAGTGTCCTAATTTAGTTCACTTTAATTAGTGCATTCAGTAGCATGTATTAATCCAGTTACTCCTCACCTACAAGGTAGGTATTATCTCCATTGTACAGATACCAAAATCAAGGCATAGCTGATAAGCAGCTGTGTATTAAACTACACTGGGTTGAAAGAGGCATAAAGGAACTACAGAGTATGAGAAAATAGTATAAAGCTATTTTAAAACTTTGTGGTTAAAGGAAAAAGCAGTTAAAAGGTTAAGCCCTTCATAAAGGGTGTTTCCCTCCTGGAAGCCCCAGATCCTAACCTTGTTTCTAGGTCTACATAGTCTCCTATGAGAGCGCTACCTTCCTCTACCACTCTGGAAAATTCCATCCTCCCTCACAAGGACTGTTCTTGAGAGGCCATCGCTCCCCCCCCCCCCCCCCCCCCCCCCCCCCCCCCCCCCCCCCCCCCCTACCAAGTGACGTGTTCCCCATCGGTGAAAACTCTCAAAGTCTGAATTACTCAGTCTAAAATAACACTCAGAGATTGAGGGGTGTGTGGGGTAGTAGGTGAGGGGGTTGCTGGTACTTTAGGTGTCTGGTTCTCTTTGGTGTCTCTGACATGACAGGTAACAGTTAAAGATCTTGGCTCTATCTCAGCCTGTCAATAACTGTTGGATCTACTTGTATCTTCCAAAGATTAACATTGTCAGAGAAAGTTAAATCTAAACCAACTCTGTATAGAATGTCCCTGAATGCTTCATAATTTGCAAATATATCTTTTTCAACAATAGAGTTAGTGCTTTGGATTACTAATTGAGTCCCCTTGGGCAAACAACTGACTCCCCAAGACTGTCTAGGGGAAGAAAGGAGGTGAGTGAGCTAGGGTCCCAAGACTTACTTATATCTTCTAGCTCCACCACAATGTATATAAGATCCTCTAAGACTTTTTTTAAACACACCCCCTCTACATCCTAAATTATCAGTAAAGACCATTGTTGATGTTCTTTGGTTACATTTTACCCCAGCACCAAATGTATTAATGAGAGTGCCCTGAAGGCCTGCTTGTTAAGAACTGAAGAACAACTTTCTCTGAGTCTGGCCCTTACCCAGCTAAGTGGTGAAAAATCTGATGTTAATATTTTATTATGGTAAACAGTACTTGGGGCTGGCTGGAAGCACAGGGATAAATTAATACTATAAACAATCCAAAGGCAGCTTTTAGAATGAAAGCTCAATGACTTGCTTGCAATGCCCAGAATAACAAGTTAAGGTTTCCAAAGTACTTTTATATCTACCACATTGTTTCAATCTCACAATAACACAGAAAGGTCATTAGACTTGGCATTATTACCTACATTCAATAAACCAGGAAATTGAGACTTAGAGTTTAAGTGATTGGGCAAGGTCACCAGCTAATTAATCCAGAGTAAAGCTTACTTTTTGACATCTTAGTCCAACTCTTATAGAAACATTGAAGTTTGACTTCTTTCTATCAGTTACGTATTTCATAGTTATTCCCCCGAATGGATAGTTCTGTAGGCACCTTTTTAAACTCATTTAATCCCTGTGATGTTGAATTTTCTGTGTCGACATGACTGAGCTAAATGATGCCTGGAAAACTAGTAATACACTATGTCTGGGTGTGTGTGAGGGTGTTTCCAGAAGACAATTAGCATTTGAATTGCTGAACTGAGTCAAGCCGACATGGGTGGGCATCGTTCAATTAGCTGGGGTCCTGAATAGATCTAAAAGGTGGAGACAGGGTAAATTCACTCTCTCCCTTGTGAGCTAGGACATCCATCTTCTGCCCTCAGACATTAGCACTCCTGGTTCTCTGGCCCTTGAACTTGGGCTGGGTCTTGTACCATCGCCCTCCCTCCACTACCTTTCTTGGCGGGTTCAGTGTTGTGTTAATCAAGAATACAAGTTTGAGGGGAACCCAGGATGGCTCAGTGGGTTAAGTGCTCACTTTGCAGCCCCGGGGACCGAGGATCGAATCCCGGCCCCAACCCCAGCCCGTGCGGACCCATATGCTGAACTGAGGAGTGCCCCAGTTCTGTTCTCACTGGGGTGAGACCTCAGCCCAGTTCCTGCCCTGTGCAGCCACACCCACCTGTGGAATGAAACTATGTGGAAAAACCGATGATGTGCAACTATGAACACTGTTCTGGGCCCTCCCCCTTCTCTCTGACTTTGTCTTTGTATCTCTCTCTCTCTCTCTCTCTCTCTCTCTCTCTCTCTCTCTCTCTCTCTCTCTCTCTGTCAAAAACAATAAAAATAAATCTTAAAAAAAAAAAAGAATACAAGTTTGAGATCATGAAATGATCTCTGAAACAGAAGAGCTCACACAGGAGGAGACAAAGGTTCTGCATGTAAAGCAGGTGCTAGCAATAATTCTAATCATTATTATTGACAGTAGAAATAACTTCTGAGAAAGCTCTAATCAATTGATTTTTAACAAGGTATAAAAGCAATTCATTAGGAGAAGAATAATATTTTCAACAAGTGGTTCTGGGTCAACTAAATATCCACATGCAAGAAGGAAGGTGGGCACCTACCTCACACCACATACAAAAATTAACACAAAATGGATCAAAGACCTGAATCAAAGATCTGAAACTACAAAATTCTTAGAAGAAAATATAAAGGCAAATATTCAGGATATTAGACTAAACAATAGTTTCTTAGACAAAATACCTAAAGCACAAGTAATCAAAACAAATAATAATAATAAATTAAACTTCATTTAAAAATTGTGTGTCAAAGGATGCTATCAAGCAAGTGAAGGATAACTCACAGAATGGGAGGAAATACTTGCAAATCATATGTCTGATAAGGAATTTATAGCCAGAATATATTAAAAAACTCTTACAACTCAACAATAAAGACACAAATAATTCAAAATATAGGCCAGGGGCTTGAATAAACAATTCTGCAAAGAAGATATACAAATGGCAAATACTGTAAGCACATAAGAAGGTATTCAACGTCATTAACCATCAGGGAAACACAAATCAAAACCTCAACGTGATCACACTTTACACCTACTAGGATGGTTATACTCAAGTGCCAACATGAATGGGGAGAAATTGCAACCCTTGTACAATGCTGATAGGAATGCAAAATGATGCAGACACCTTGGGAAAAATTCTGGCAGTTCCTCAGAAAGCAAAATGGAATTACCATAATACCCATTAAGTCCACTCCTAGGTAAATACTTAAGAGAACTGAAAATATATGTCCACACAAATGTTTATATATAAATGTTCATAGCAACATCATTCAAAGTAGCCAAAAAGTAGACAAAATGTACATCATTCAAAAGCACACCAAGTGATGCATGGATAAACAAGATACAATAAATCCATACAATGCAATAACATTCAACCGTAAAAGAGAAATGAAGTATAATATATGCTACAAATAGATGAGCTTTGAAATTTCATGCTTAGTGTAAGAAGACAGACACAAAAGACCACATACTGTATGATTCCATTTATATGAAATGTCTACAATAGGCAAGAAAGTACATTAGCGGTTGCCAGGAACTGAGAGGAAAGGGCATGGATATGGATTTTGGAAGGGGTGGGGTGTGACAATAATTTTCTGGAATTAATGGGATGGTTGCATATCTTGTGACTACACTAAAAATCATGGAATTCCTACTTTAAAAGATTTAATTATATCTCAAGTTTGTTTGTTTTTTAAGAATAACTCCTAGCTTCTTATAGGTGCTACACTAAGGAAAACATGAATCACTTAATTCAGTGCTTCTAAGGCCATCAGGGGGCCAAGTGAGAAAAGACTAATGCTCAGAAAGTCACCAGCGAGGTCAGACGGGTTATGACTCTAAACGTAGCCTGGTGGCACTCTATGTCAGTCTCTACAGAATCTGCAGTCATGTTTTATAACACGACTGTCCCCAACGTGAAGCCGTGGCCTTGGACCCACGCTCTTGTTCTCATTAACCTTCATCAGGCCATCTTTCAGGAGTTCCTATGTAGAATCAGAAAGAAAGAAGGTCAAGCTTACGACTCCTGCTGCAATGATTGAACTCAATTAGATTTGACGCATCGAAGTGAGCACTTGGAATATGCTGGACACTTGCTAGACCCAGGCAATCAGCTGTGATCAGGGGATGGGCGCTCCTCTCTGGAGGAAACATATTCTAATATGACAAGCAGGTAACAAAACATATGCTGATTTTCTCCCATCCGCCCCCCTCCCCATCTCTCAGTCACTTGATGGCCTTCTCTGACCTGCTGTGCATTCCAGAGAGGTGGGGTTGACCTCTGGGAATCGCATCACCCAGGCTCCCATGTACTGGCAGGAAATTAGGCAACAGGAAGAGAAGGATCGGGGTGTTTCTTCTGCTGTTCTCTCCCGGCCTCGGCACCACAGCTCTGGTAGTATATTTCTAATAGTACATCTCCTGTAGGACAGACCACCCTCCACAGTGCCAGATCTCACTGTAAATTCTATTTTCTCCCATTGTTCTTGCATGCTGAGGTATGTGTGGTCGATTCTCTGCAAAGGCAGCTCAATGATTCATCTCAAGTCTATATGCGCATGCTGCGGCTCCCCTTAGGAGACAGTGCCTACTTCACTTCCCCTTGAAGTTGGATGTGCAGTGTGCTTTGCTCTCACCAGTAGATGAATGGCGATGCTCTGTCAGTTCTGTAGCAAGTCCTTAAGAGGCCAGGCAGCCTCCACTTTGAACGTCTTGGGATCTAGCCACCTACTAAGGGCTCAGGCTAAATTACTAAATAATGAGAGACCACATGGAGAGAAGGAGAGACAGCCTAGCGCACCCCTCACCATCCCAACCCTCCACCCCGCTGCAGAGCCCCCAGATGTGTAAGAGAACCCATTGTGGTTCCTGCTCCCCTTGCATTGTCCCAGCCAACTCTGCCCAGTGTAGAGTGGGGATCAGTCATTCCCAGCAAGCCCTCATCAAACTGAAGAATGGTGAGCAAATACATAGGGCTTGTTTTTAATAAGTCACTGAGGTTGGGGGCAGTTTGTTACCCAGCAATAGATAACTGAAGCTGAGGGCAATGGCTCCACCCCACTGCTAGCCCCCAGGTACCTTGACAACCTTACTAATACCTGTAAACCTGACTTTGCCTCTATCAATGGTCCATTCACTTAATTCTCTTCATTTAAACCCTTTTGAGCTCTGTTTTCTGTTCTGTTTTGAGTTCTGCCCAACACAACAAGTGAAAAAATAAGTAAATAAGACAAGCACAGATTCTTGTTGGCACCATGATGAAAATGGGCAGGCTGCTATGATCAGGAATGATGGACTAGGGAGTTCTTCCTATTTGAATATTTCGAGTCAAAGAAACAAACAAACAAAAATCCCCGAGAGTAGCTCTTCCCCTGCCAGGCCTGCCTTCCATCTCCCAATATGCTTGAAAGTGCTATGTTGAGGGGTGTAAGCCATACTGACCAAGAAGAAACAGGGTTGAAAACTGGGAGAGGTGTTAGAAGAGACTTTTATAAAAAGTAGAAAAGCAATACCACAGAAGTACTTTGAAATTAAGAAAATATATTTTTATCAATCCCATTGCCCAAAATCCAAAAGAGCATGAGCATCTGCCATGGGTGAGGGTGTGACAAATGGGTTTGTCACTGTGCTTGGTGAGAGTGAGAACTGCTATAAGCTCCTGGGAATGCAATCTGCCCATACCCAGCCAAGTTAGACACATACATCCTTCCCGGTTCCTAGTTGTGAGCACCTATTCTAAACACCACATATAAACATAGATGTATTTTATTGCAACATTGTTTACAATAGCAAATAAAAGGGGTGAGGGAACAATCTGACTACCTATCAATAAGAAAATGGTTCAATAAATTATGATACATTCCTATCAAGTAATGACCCCAGTATTAAAAAGAATAAGTTAGACTTGTATTTATTGAATTGAAGGGGTATCTGTGACATATGATTAAGCAGGTATTTTAAAAAGCAAGCATCATGTATAGCATGATCTTATAACAAGACCTATAAAACAGACCATGTATTTGTTTATATTTGTATGAGCATGGAGAGGGTGTGGAAAAGTCGTATCAAGCTTTTAATTAACAGGATTAGCAGAATGGGGTAAAAATAAACAAAAAAGAGTTTTTTTGTTTATACAGTTTTGGATTGTTTCACTTGAATATATATGACTTTTATTTTTAATTCTCCTGTTGCCACCCCGCCTTCCACCTCAGGCAACACACAGTTCTAATTTACTTCACCTTAGATTAATTTTGCCAGTTCTAGAATTTTATATAAATGGAGTCTTAACTTTTTGTGCCTGGGGGCTTTGTTTTTTTAAGATTTATTTTATTGCTTGAGAGAGGGAAGGAGGGAGGGAGGGAGGGAGGGAGAAAAAGAGGGGAGGGAAGGGCCCAGAGCAGTCTTCAAAGTTGTACATCATTAGTTGTGACAAGGTTACCTTCCACACAGGTGGATGTGGGGCCCCATGGGGCAGGAACCAAACCTGGGCCTTCCTGCATGGAAGGCCAGAACCTTCACCACCAAGCCTTCCCAGTGGTTACCAGTGCACCATAGTTCAGCATATGGTTTTTGCAAGGGCCGGGGCCAGGAATCGAACTCTGAAACTTGTGATTTTTGAGTCAAGGTCTCAACCGCTGAGCTATCCTGGCATCCCTTTCTTTTATTCACTACTACATCTATGAGATTCATCCATGTTGTTGCATATGTTAGTAGTTCATTACTTTTTATTTTATCGTGGAGTCATAGTCCATCCAAATGATGTATCACAATTTGTCCATAACCTGTTGATGGGCATTTAGGTTGTTTCTATATTTTGACTATTGTGAATAACAGTCCTATGAACATTCTTGCACAAAAATTTTGATACAGATTTCCATTTCTCTTGGATAAATATCTAGGAGTTGAATGTATGGGTCAAATTTTAGATATACGAGGATATATGAACATACTTTACTTTTATAAATAAAATAACTAACCAAAAACATTTCACAGAAAAAACTTTGCCAAAAAAGAGAATGAGTCTGTACTTTAGAAAGATGAAATGCTATCTACCTCTTTTCCCACTCCTTCCCCTCTCAGTAGGTTGGCACTGGGCCCATCAGATCTTGGGCTTCCCAGCTCAGGTCAGCAACCCATCACTTCTCAAGACGAATCATCAAAGATGGCCAAAGTCTAATGTGGTACCTGCCCAAGAGGAACTAGATTTAGATATTACCCCTCAGAAGCCACAGACTCGAGTGGTAATTCAAAAGAGCTGCTAACATGCAGGAAAAACAGCTTCCACAGTTGAAAACCACTTGCAAACCAAACCAAATAAAACTCATGACACTACTTTTCTATAATAACAAGGTGTCATAGGCGCAGATACTTAGCATTAAAAAGAAGAAAACAGTACCTTCTGCAACTAGTCAAATCAACACATCAAGAGAGTAATCTTACTTATCCCAAGGGAAGGTTTATAAACAAATCGTCAACCAAACCTTGGGAACGCCCAAATCTAAACTGAAAGTCAAAGATGCTACAAAAGTCCAGTCAATACCATGAAGACCTGTTCTTAGGAAGGACTGGATGAATGCATGTGTGTGTGTGTACACACACACACACACACACACACACACAATAATGTTTTAAAAGAAAGTACTGCCATGCTGTCAATGAGAGATTTTAGGGATAACTCCTGGGCCCATGGCCCACCACCACCCTTTTTTCTCAGAACCAGCCTTGAATCCTAACCCACAGGAAGGTCACAGTATCAGTCTTTCCTCTAAGATACAGCTATTTGGACCATGGATTGATCTTCGATAGGTCGAATTTGGAATCTAGCTGCCATGGGAAGCCTTTGAAGAGTGTTGGGCAAATAGTGACATGATTCAGAGAGGTCTTGGAGGGAGACGTAGGAAGCATTTGCAGTAGATCAGATGAGAGATGACTGTGGTTGACATTGGCAGTGGAGAAGGACAGAAGTCCATCCCCTCGACCTCTACAAGCCAGGGAGAGGAATGACAGGTTTCTGAAGAAACCTGAAATGTTAGAAGTACCAGAAGACGGTGGGGTCACGAAGCTGAAAGAGTAGAGAGCTTTGAGGAGAAAGCACTCATCAACTGTGGCTTGAGAAGTACTGCAGAGGAGCCTGTTTGGGAAGAAGACAGCCTTCTGTTAAGAGGACCAGGGAAAGGGGGCTGGCTGTAGCTGCAAGATGATGAAGTAACTATAGCATGTGTGTAGCTTCTCGTTGCACTTCAGATGAAAATCTACAGCCATGCACTTAACTTGACCCACAAGTCCCTCAGTGTTGTAGGACTCCTAAGAGTCAGGGCCCCAGCAGCAAATGCTGGCACGCTCAGAGTTCAGCTGCAGACCGCATAGCAACGGGACTGCCTACAGCAGTGCAGGCCTAGTGACGAGATGACATTTGGGGAAGCACACAGGGTGTAGCGTCAGGGTGAAGGCAGCTGGAGCCACGGAAGGGGACACATCAATACCAGCAGTGCCCCAGAGGGACTCGGCTACTGCCAGAACCATGTCCCTGAAGCAGAGACACAGGCGAAAGAAATAGCACGACCTGTCTCTCCTCTACCTCCTGACCTCCCCCCAAGGGGAAGCCAGAAGCCTGGAGAACGCAGGGAATGGAGTCCTTAGAGGTCAGGAGGTCCGAGCAAGGCAGGGAAGGAGGGAGCAGGCAAACAGCCCGCCGGGCCTTGCTCACGAGCGCAGCTGGTCTCTGACCATTCTCCCCTCTCCCTCCAGTCTCACAGGGCCTCCTTTCATGTCTTGGAAGGTGCTGATTTCGTCTACCCCAGGCCTTGGCACAGGCTGTTCTCTCCATCTGCAATGTTCTTTCCCTTGTTACCTCATTAACTTGAAATTACGTTTCCACCTTCACTTCAAACGTCCCTTTCCAAGAAAGGCCTTTCCTGGCCCTTGTCTCTACCTAATCTGCAGAAAATACCACCACTGCATTCTCAGAGCACCTCGTTGTTTTCTTCCACTGCATTCATCTTTGCGATAATTGATTCATCAAAGTGTTATTTAAAGTCTAGCTCCTCCCTCAAACTGTAAACTTCATGAGCACAGGAATTGTGTCTGTTTTTCACAGTACACTTCTTGATAGTAGGGAAAGTACTCAAATATATATTTATTGAAAGGTTTAATGAACCTGTTCTAACACCCTCTCCTATATCACTCATGAGCGCTGGATACATACCACTGAGCAATGGTAAAAGATCTTATTTAATCAGTCTCTGTTACATGTCAACACTAGGCTGGACATTTAACGTATGTCACCTCATTGCTCCTCACAACAACCCTGTAAGTCAGGGACTCCTATCAGTGCCATTTTCCCAACAAGGGCACCAAGGCCTGAGAGGTCAAGCGATTTAGCCAAGGCCACCCAGCCACATGGTGTGAATCAGGTCCCGATGATAACAAAGCCAGTGCTCTGACCTCTCCCCCTCACTACACTGCCTCCTGAAATAGCTCGTGTGTGTGTGTGTGTGTGTGTGTGTGTGTGTGTGTGTGTGTGTTTGTGGTGGGGGTGGGGGTTGTTTGTTTATATGTCTACTTTCCACATTAGATTGTAAGCACCTTGGGTAATGAAAGGTTTTCGTTACCTATTTAAGCCCACTGCACATTGCTGATATTCAATAAACATTGAATGTTGACTCTTTCCCACCAGGAAAGCGTGCCTTGTTCTAACTGACCACTCCTACCCCCGCCACCATAGTCTTTAGCCACGTTCATTCTGTTTACTAAAGAGCATTGGTCTGTCCATCAGACTCTTTTTATGCTCCCTGCAGGGAGCTCTTCCTAGAGGGCAGTTCTTTCAATGAACTGGTAGAAGCCAAAGACCAGCAGAGCCTCTGTGTGAACTCTGGACACCTGGGACCTTTCCCAGAACACTTGTCCTTACCCAGAAAGACCCTGCCTCAGACACCAGGCAGCCCATTCTTTCTGCCATCCACCCCATTCACCCTGACTCTGATTTCACAACGCAGGATTAGTTCCCACAGTCACACGCTGCCTAGTAGCTTCAGTGACGGCACCTTGGCTTGCTATCAACAGGGTATTCAAAGGCCTCAATGCTAGAAGCAGTGTTTCCACTCTGGGCTCACCTATGGCCAGGACCCCAAAGGACAGGACCTCACAGGAGGCAGGAAATTATTCCAGGAAGACTTCTGCCTCCATCTCACCTCGCACCAGCGCCTGCACATTCCTGCAGGAGGACTGCCATGTTTTAGCCCTTTAGAACACCTGCCAGGCTTTCTGAATAGGCCCACCTGAGCCCTGGGGATAGCCCTGAAAGGAGACTGGAATTTTGCTGACAAAGGTCCAACTGTCAGCAGAAGGGAGTTGGCAGAGCTGGTGAAGGCCCGTCCTGCTCCCCGCTTACCTGCTGTGCAACACCAGAGGCCACTTACCTCCTTCCTTCTTCATCACTTCTTTTTCCCCTCCTCTCCCAAGGTAACCTTTTTTCTTTTGCTCTCTCCAACCCAACGTTCACAGAATTTGGACCTTAAAAATAAGAAGTCCCGTGTCAGAGCTAGAAAGGATCTTGGGTCATCCAATCCAGGGCATCCCAAACCCTGGCAAAATCACGTTAGAGGGTTTTTTGTTGTTGTTATTGTTGTTGTTTTAATAAAATACAGATTCCTAGACCCCACCTTAAACCGACTGTAGTGAGCAGCTGCTGCTTTTGTCTGCCAGGGTGTGACTTTCTTCGAAGTTTCTTCAGAGGACTCTCCATTCCCCCACTCTATGTGTTTCTTGTTGGGCTATCAAATCTGTGAGACATGCCTCTGTAGAGGTGATTGAACCCTAGGTAGGCACATGATCCAAAGTGGGCCAATCAGAGTCATTTCCTGTGATACTAAACTCAGTGAATGAAATACAAAGCATGTCTTCCTCCTTGGTTGCTTAATTCGAAAAATGGTACCTATTCCCCACAAGATGGTGTCGCTATGACCTGCCAACTAGTAGAAATTTATTTGCAATAAAGGAAAACGAGAATCGAATAGTCCTGACAATATCTGCTGAGTACCTGAAGCAAATTCTATCTCTGAACTCCCCATTCCCCTTTGTCAATAAATTCCCCTGCTCTGCTTAAAGCTAGTTTTAATTTCTGCAACCTGTGACCAAAAGTATAGGGAATAACATACCTATTGAATCAGGAACTCAAAGGGCAAACACAGGCATCTGAAATTTTTTAGGGTGTCCAGAAATTTCTGATGTATGGCCAGGTTTAGGTTTAGGTTTAGGATAGACCAAACCCCTTAGTTGATAGGGAAAAAAGCCTAGGTCTACATAAGAGGTGGTATTTGTTTGTTTTGTTTGTTTTTTGTTTCTCAGGATTTATTTTATTGATTGAGAGAAAGTAGGAGCAAGTGGGGGGTGGGGGTGGGCAGAGTAGTCTCCATACTTGCACAGCATTAGTTGTGACAAAGTTTCATTCCATACAGGTAGATGTGAGATTGTATGGGGTGGGAACTGAACCAGGGGCCTCCCTCATGGGAGGTGAGAACCTTCGCTGCCATCCCAGTGGTTACCAGTTGCACAGCAGTTTAGCATATGGGTTTGCATGGCTCAGGGCTGAGATTGGATCCCTGGGCCTCCTGGTTGCAAGGCAAGTGCTGAACCTGTGGATCTATCCTGACATCCACAAATAAGATGTTTATAATAATAATGAGGTAGAATTTAGTAAGCGTTCACTACATGTTAAGACCCAATATAAATTTATAGATTATTTAATTTGCTCCTCAGCATATCACTTTGAGTTTACTATGTTTATTCTATCTACTTACTTGTTTCTTATGTCTTTTTAAAATATACAAATTGTAAATTATACCTATAAATTGTATACTACCCCTTAGCACACATATCTGGAACATAATAGGAGCTGACTAAATACTTCTTGAGTATTGAATAAATTTTATAGATTGATACAATTAATATTACTAGAAAGAGGAATAATAGTAGTATTCACAATATTGCTAACATTTACTGAGTGCTTATTTTCTTAGGTACTGTTCTAAGTTCTTTCTAAACATTACCTTATTTAATTGCCTGAAAAAAAGCCTTTAAAGTAAGTGTCTAGCATCCCCCATTTTGATGAGAAAATGAAGCCACAGAAATGTCAAATTATTTTCCCAAGGTCACACAACTAGTAAGCAACAAAATTCGGAGTCAAACCCGGGCAATCTAGCTGCAGAGCCCTAATTCACATCCACTGTGCCATAGTGGTTTAATGAACCTTTCCAGAATGGCCAAGCTACTGAAGAGCAGATGCAGAAGCGGGGCCTAAGTTGATCGAGTCCAGAATGTACACTCTTCACCACTTGTACTTCCCCTCTGTGATTAACTGTCTAGCAGTTCACGGCAGTCCACATAGATGGTGTCCCTTTTATATGTGTGCAATCTGCATGTCTTCTCTGGCAACCCTCATATTAGGAGTAAAAACTGAGTATCCTGACTTTAGAGAATGTAAACAAGAATATAAATGGAGCCACTCTAAAATGAAACAGCCAGAGCTGTCATGCCAGAAGAACTGCCTGAGACGTCTTAGCCCTGAAACATTGGAATGTTAAAAACAAAGCAAAATCACCTTTGGACTGAGCCTATGCAACCTTGTTTCTCAAAGAACTATTTGCAAAGCTAACAAGGAAGCAGTTGTGATGACTACTGGACTGATGACTGATTGAAAATGGATCACGTTGTTTAGAATTAATATCATTATGTTATGCTATCAACAGCAATAGCAATGCTTTCCTTCTATGGAATTGTTCCATAGATGAAATTGTTCATCATTGTTCCAATGATGAAATTGTTCCCCTTCTCATATATCTCCACTGCCTTTGTCTTCTAATCAGAACATTATTTGGTCTTCTGCCCGAATTAATGATTCCCTAATAGCTCTTCTTTGTTTTCAAGTAAACACATATTTGCCTCTCACTTGGGAAGGCATTTTTATTTTTAGGTTAGCAAGAAGGAACAGACAGGTGTAATAAAAAACAAGACTCATTGGGCCAAATACTAAAACCGAGGTACAACTGTTTGTCCTCTGTGTCCATTTGGGTACTGCAGGAAGCAGAAGCCAAAATGGCATTAGCAGTGTAAGAGATTTATTGAGGAATAAATTTCTTCCAATGATAGGCTGACCATATGACCCATTTTCAACAGACAGAAATCAAAGGTACTGTCCCGTTTCAAACGGTACATATGGTCACCCTACTGGCACCTTAAATTTAGCCCAGTGATGTTAGGCTGACCATAGGTACCGTTTGAAGTGGGACAATATGGTGGTTTTGTCTGATTCAAAACAGGACATCTGGTCAGCCTATCCAATGAACACCTACAGAGGACCCAGGGAAGAGGGAACAGAAGTAAGTGGTGGGAGCCTTAGACCACAAGGGATTTTTGATACCTGTCAAGGGAGAAAGCGAAGGAAGACTGAGTAGGAAAAAGGTCTGTCCAATTGCAGGGAAGCACCGAGATCATCCGGGCCAGGTCAAGAGGAAGCCCAGTAGAGGAGTCCAATACTGGGCAGAAACAGCCCAGCTCCACACACCTTGCTTAATCATTGCCTGGGAGTAGCCCAGGGAAAGCATGGCCTTGGCCTCAATGCTGTGGCTGATCTCCAAGTAGTGGCTGCTGGTAGCGGTGGGCCACCCATACTCCGATCACACTGGTTCACATGGAGAGATTTGGGTGGTGCCTTCCCTTGCTGCCACTCCTGTGTGCCATGAATTAAACTCTGCCAAAGGAAACCCCAAGGAGCCTACATGAGATCAGCTGTCTGAACTGCTCCTCACATATAAGTAACACAGCTGAGTATATTGGCTTTCAAACCCTGTTAGTCGGGCCTCACTTCTAAAAGTGTCAGCTCACTTAGTAAAAAATAAATTCTTCTGAAGAGGAATGGGTGGGGCATTTTCTCATGTTTTCTACCTTGAACAGATTTAAGTCACTATAAGAAGTTACTATGGAAACTGCCCCAACACTTGCAAGATAAAAGATAAAAATGAAACACTTTGTTGACATGCAAATGATTAGTCTTCCTGACCAGTTTTCAACAAACTCTCTTTGTTTGGTTCCTCTGACTCCTTTGGGGGCTCTTTTAATCAAAGGTGGACAGACAGGTTTTTTGGGATGTTACATTCTAGATATCCCCAGATAACTGTGAAAACACCACAGGTGACAACTCTGGAATAAGCCTGGACACTTCCAAACTTGGTGTTGAAAAAAAAGTAGATAACAATATTGTATTCTCTGGGTAAATCTGGTGAAGCTGACTGGGAATTACTGCCAGCATGCAAACAGACCCAGAGCTGAGAAGGCAATTATTTTTATGCCCAGGCCCATTCTGCTGGTGTACCCTGAACCCATTTGTTTGAAAGTTAACTTGCTGAGCTCTTATTTATGCCAAGTAGTTTCTCTTTCTTATCTACTCTGGCTACAGTCCATCCTTTGAATATTGGGCTGGGAAGCCCTTTCAACAGGAAACACAAACTTCTCATTTGAAAGCTCCTTTTCTGTACCCACCTCTGCTGATCTTTACTTGCCCCTCCCTACCCACCTCTCCAAATCACTTCATGTGTGCCCATGCAGTCAGACCTTGACAGAGCTCCAAGTCAGCTTTGTCCTGATTTCTGCTTTTTGTACTTTCCTGCCTGGCAATTCTTTCAACTTGCTTTTGTCAGACCTTAATCCCAAAGCCTTATTAAAATCCTTTTCAAAACTGCTTTATTGCTTCCAGTAATTAAGTGGATAAAACCAGAAGAGGTGACGATCTGAAGAACTAGGGGCCAGAGGTTCTGGGTCCTTCATCTGGGATCCTTATTACTTAGCTTTCTGACTAGCAGCAGTCAAGTTCACTGCACTTTTTGAATCAGTCTTCATCTGTTCTCTTTACCAGAAACTTTTTTTTTTTTTTTTTGCAGACCCTTTTTTCATGGCCAGCTCTGTTTTAATGTTCAAGTTTCAGCTTAAATATAATGTCCTCAAAGAGGCCCTAAATATTCCCGTGTTATTTTCCTGTAGCATCATTCTCTATAATATTATCTTCTTTTCTTCAAACACTTTCTATCTGCAATTATCTTAAATGTTTCCTTGATTATTATGTTTTCTCCGAAGTCCTTTAGGATCCAAGAGAGTTGAGGCCTTGTCTGTTTCATCATCCCCAGCGGTATTCTCCACTCCTGACACATAGTGCATAATCAATATTTGTAAAATGGAAAGAACTGTAAAGTTTAAGCAGTTGGACCAAATGATGTTTAAGGTTGTTTACAGCTTTAACATGGACATTGTTTAAAATGAGTAAGTGAAAAAAAGGAAGTGACAACTATTATAATAAAACACTGAATGCAGTAAGTGCGTGTATACTTGCGCTTTAAGAAAAGAAACCTGCCAAGCTCTTGGGTGTGTCAGTGCTGTAGCGTTGTCTTTCTACAGTTTGCCAATGACTGTGAACTGACTTTCAGAGTTTTATAAGAAAGTATGTAACAAGGATAACAGGTAGGTGTCTACATATAAAACCTCTCTATCATTCGAATTAGGGTGGAATAGCAGGGCTTCAAGTTACAGGGATGGAAACTGAGGCCCAGAGAAGGAAGTACATTTGGACATTTGGAACCAAATACAGTGATGCTTCTGTCAATGAGAAATGCACACACCACTCACACTTCCGTGTAGTCGTTAACAACAACATAGCAATACTTGACGCTTGAAAAGCAAGTTTGAGTGTAGCTAGATAGACCTGTATCAGTAGTTCTGAAACTTGGGCACGGAGGATGTCTTTGTTAAAGCATAGATTGCTGGGCCCCACCCATTCCCAGGGTTTCTGTAGGTCAGGCGGTAGGCTGGGGTGCGGGGGGCCCGGACAGTGCAAGGTAAATCACCCACCCAACGCGCCTACTCTCCGCGTAAGCGGCTCCGCTCGGCGCACGGAGAGAACTACGAGTCCCGTCGTGCCTCGCGCGCAGCCGGCGGAAAGTAGGGCACTTCCGCCCCACGCAGCGCCTCTGCCCCGGCGTCTCGACGTGTCACCCGCGGCGCCGCGGCTGTAAGAGACCAGTTCACTGGGGGAGATCGGGGCGGCGGGCAGTGGCGGCGACCCGGCCAGGATCTGCCCCGGCGCGGAAGTGTCCCGGGGTCGGTGGGGAGCAGTAGAGGGAGGCGGCGGCCCGGCCGGCGCGGGGCACGATGTTGAACATGTGGAAGGTGCGGGAGCTGGTGGACAAAGCGTGAGTATCGGGGGGCAGCTGTGGCCAAGGCCCACGCGGGGGAGGGGAGAAGGGGGTGAAGGCAGCTGGCCCTGCGCTTGGGGCGGCCCGCGTCACGCCCCCCGGCCCGGCCGGCCCCATCATGGCGGAGGCCGGCTCTCTGCCGGGCCGCGAGCCTTGTCCTGAGCGGCGATGCTCGGCAGGGACTCGTCCTCGTTTCACAACATCTTAGCGCCCTTCTCTCCTGCCCAGGCCTTCCTCACTCTGCCCCTACCCCCACCGCCCTAGGCGCAAACCCTTGGGTCCGGGGAGAGGGTGGCTTGTCCAGCGCTGGGTCACTGCCCTGGTGGAGGACTGCCTTGGCCCCAGGCTGTGTGCTTTGCCTCCTGGACCGCTGCCAAGGCTGGGGCTGGGGGACGCAGTGCATCGGTCCTCTGTGTCCCTCGGGGTGTGGTGTGGAGACCTTCAGCCCGGTCGGGTTAGGTCCTTTCCCTTTCTGGGTTTAATTCCTGATGAATGTGAAGTGTTGGAGTGGGTGGTAGGTGTAACAAGTGGCCGTTGTGGTCAGGCTGAAGTTACTCAAGAAGAGACCCGTTCTTTGCTTTTTCTAACACGAGTGAAAGTAGATCACCCCGTAAGTTCTTGTGATTCTTTCCTCGTCCTTTTACACTACACTCCCATTTTTGGAGGGCCACTCGTTCATTCGGTTTAATAGGTCATTAAGAAATTTCACCTAAAGAAAAAAACCCAGCTTTATATCCTGTTGATCTACTTTTAACTTCCCTGACAGGTAAAACGACTAATACGTAGTTGATTTCCTTTAAGACTTAAGTGATAACTTTAGTGTCTTACTACACGGGGAAAACTTTAACACTTAAATTGAGTATGTCAGATATGGCAGTAATTAAGTAAGGCCTTCTGGGCCAACAGGAAATAAAGTTTAAGAATTTAACCAATCCCCTTCCTTTTGGGTTTTAGTGAGCATGCAGTAAGTGTGGTGACAGCAACAGTTTATTTGTGCCACCCATCCAGCCTTAAATCCGGAAGTGTTCATGGGAAACTGTTAGTCTTTGTTGACACCAGAAACAGTAATTCAGGTAGCTTGAGTAATGCATCAACTAGAACTTTGAGTTTGAGCACATTTTCAAATTTTTGGTGCTGCCAAGAAGGCAATAGAATACCTAAGGAGCATAGGTTTCAAGAGCTGAGTTCAACTTATAAACTGACAAGTTGCTTAACCTCAAAGTATCCCATTGTTCTCAGGTGCAATATGAAAATAATGATGGATACCTACCTTAGCATGTTAGAATTAAAGGTTAAGAGCTTAGACAGCATATAAAGCCCTTAACACAATATGTCTAGATCAGTATTGAGAGTGAGATAAATTTCATTAAGAGAGAAGCTCGGTGTTTGAAAAGTGATTTGCTTTAATAATTTTCTTTTTTCAAGTTGACCATTTTATTAATTTGACTATTTGTTTGACCATTAAGCCCTCAGACATTTATTTGGGGCTTATTTTGCTACTTCTATAACCTTTGCTTTTGCTTCCCAAAAATAAAATAAAATATTGTATCTTTACCAAATCCAGGTTTATTGGTTTTTTCATATGGTATAAAAATTAGAGTACTAGCTTAAACAGTTTTTAAGAGTCTACAAAACTCTCTTATTTCTAAGCAAGAGGACAGCAGACTAAAGCCACTAACACCTTGTTATCTTGGAGTACTAAATTTGTGGTACTCAAAAATGTGAAGAGGCTATGCATTTTTCAGAAAACAAATCAAAGCCGTATTTCTGCTGCTGCTGTTTTGTTTCATTGTTTGTCTTTATTATCTGTTACTAATCGGTAATGCTTCAGGTTAAATTTGCTACATAAGTACTTATCAAGTAATCTTATGGAAGAGCTGTTGTTGAAAAATAACTTCTACCTTTTTACTACCCAGTTTGAATGGAGTCTTAAACCAAGTTACTGAAGACTATGTAAGAAATTTGTCACCAGGACTTTTTAAAGCTTTCAGGTGTCTGACACATGATAGTAAGATTAGAGCATGAGGTTATTTTGCTGATGAATACTCAGGATTTAATTTTCATTTTTCATTGGCAGGAGAGAAAAAATTCTTCCCCCCAAATGTAAACATTTTACAGAACCATTACCTGTGGCACTGTGTCCAGTGAGACTTTTCACCTTCAAATGCAATTAATGGAGGTAAAGCAGATCTACAGAATGGTTACTCTGATTATCAAGACCAGGCTTGTCTAGCCTGTGACCCACAAGCCATATGTGACCCAGGTGGCTTTGAATGTGGCCCAAGACAAATTCGTAAACTTAAAACATTATGAGATTTTTCTGCGATTTTTTTTTGTTTAGCTCATCAGCTATTGTTAGTGTTAATGTATTTTATTTGTGGCCCAACACAGTTCTTCTATTGTGGCCCAGGGAGACCTAAAGTTGGACACCCCTGATCAAGGTGATGAGGAAACTTGCAATGAGAAAGCAATGGAAGTGATTAAGGACTGCCCTGAAAGCTTAGACCAGGCCTGGGCAGACTTTTTCAGGGGAAGGGCTACTTCTCCAAGTCCACTAGCTATTTATATTATTCCTCAAGCAGTCACCCCCAAATTTGCTTGGCTGTCCACCAGTGGACCACGATCAACATCTTGCCAGCCCTGGCTTCAACTAACAGAATGCGGACTTAATGACAGAAGGGCGTTGGTTAGGAGTTTTGGAGACCTGGGTTCAGGTTCTGACACTGCCTTTTAGGCTAGCAGTATGTATGATTTGAGGCAGAATCACATGAATCTCTAGACCTTGCTTGTTATCTGTAAAATGAGGGATTGGGCCAGAGTAAGACTTTCCAACATCACTGGCTATTTGGAGACATGAATTTCTATCAGGGGAAAAAATTGGAACTAGTATTTCTTAATAGCAGATAAATTTTGGAAAGTCATTGTCCTCCAGAGACAGTTTTGGTAGAAAAGGGGCATTAAAAAAAAAAGTGGTAATAAATGTTATATTTAAATGCTTTATGCAGTAAATAAGTATAACCCATGACTCAAGAAAATTGGGACTTTTATTTAATGTACATCCCTACTCAATGAAATGGGCTCTTTCAAAATGTGTTCCTTGGAGTTATTATTAGATCCACTGCGATGGCAGTTCTTAAGTATAGTGATATATTTCAAATACTGGCTTTTGAAACATTTAAGACTTTTATGGAGGGTGGCAAGATATTTTCCACAACTGTGGCAACTCCTGGTAGTATTAAGTAGCTCTGTTTTGCAGAACACTGTGAAATTGAGGAAAAGCAGATAAAGCCATAGACCAGCCAGAGCTTGGAGTGCCAGTTTCCCCCAACTTGTACTCAAGTTGAATAAAACGCAGCTGTGGCAGGAAAGGATAAGTGGCAGTCCCACCAACTAGCGCTAACTTGACCACTGTCATCCTATGACCTGCCTTTATTTGAGGCAGTAATAGGGATACTTTATATTTTGTCATGCCATACATGGTATAAATTGAAAGTTGCTACAGTTTTGTTACATTTTTTTCCAAATTTTGAACACAGAATGACATGGTGTAGTTACAGATCAGAACTGCTCTTTATTGTTCAAGCCCAGCTAATGCTTCTCTTTTATCTCAGAGTAATATTAACAGTAAATCTGTTTCATCAGTGGCTCTTAACTCTTTTTATGATAAGGATTCAAACAGCGCTGGCCAAGGTCCTAAGGCAGCTGCTATAGGTAGTCCATTTTAAGTTGTTCTCTTAAACATAGCTTGCATTTCCCCCCAATAAGTTGATTTTTGTTGGTGTTATGTGCGTGTTTTTTAGTTCTTAAATGTTAGACAATGTAATAGAGCTGTAGAAACTACTGTTCTAATGCAATTGACCCCAAAGGGAGAACTTTTTGCTTTTATAGAAATTAGTTCATTAAATTATTTCAACAGATAGTACATTTATTATTTATTGGATTAGTACTGTATTTTTGAACTTGAAAAGTAAAATATCTGCCTTCAAGAAACTTGCCACTGCAAATAAGCCACACCTTGAACACAGTGTTTTCTTTCAGTTTCCTCTCTTATTTTTCCTATCTTTCCAATAAATCTCTGTTCAGTTTGCTTCTCAGAATTTGAAAGCAAAGATGATTGTCAGCTTTCTAGTCTTACCATATGAATTTTTCTTTCAACCAGTTGTACATAATTGTTATTGTTGAAACAATTATCTTTCTTCTGGTACCTGGGCACAAGTAGATAATACCAATTTAATTCCAAAGAAAGATGAGTTTATTTTAACTTCTGTCAGCATTTCTTAGAGATAATTTTCTGTAGTTTAAATTAATCTATTTAGTACTACTGTCAAGATGCTTTTAAAAAGCACATAACTGCCTTATTTTTCCTGAATCCTGTAGTGTTAGTTTACAAGAAGTTTTTCATCTGTTTACTGATACAATCCACTAAAAGTACTTGGTCGTATCTTAAGTACTACTTACTAGTACTTGTGGTTTTTATGATATACCTCCACAGTTGAACCTTTTCCAAAGCTCTAGTGTTATTTTCTTATTTCCAATATGTATTTAATATGTTCCTTTAGAAGAAAAGAGGACAGGAAGCTTAAATGCCTTTTTTTAATCCTGAAGAAATTTTATTGTTTAAATCTAGATTTCATACCTTCCTGGAATTTGTTTACTTTCTGGCTTTCATGCAAAATTTCAAATTAATCAAAAAATGGAGTGACTATCTATGTACACATGTATAGTTTCAACAAGTTGGCCAATCTTGCTTCATCTGTACTTTTACTTACCACCTCTACTCCATATTATTTTGAAGCAAATCCCAGACCCCATATCATTTCATCTATAAGTATATAAATTTCTGAAGAGTAAAACGCCATCTTTTTTAATCATAATCACAATACCATAATCAAACCTTAAAAGATGATTGCTTAATATCTCATGTCTAATCAGTATTCATTTCTTAATTGCCTCATAATTCCTTTTTCAATTTCTGACTAGTGGATATTATCTCTCGATTCTCTTTTTCTGTAGGTTCAGTCTCTACTTTTTACTCCCTTGCAGTTCTCTTATTGAAGAACCTTGGCATTTCCCTCAGTCTCAATTTTGCTAATTGGATCCCCACGGGGTTATTTAAATGTTTCTCTAACCTCTGTATTTCCTGTAAATTGGTAATTGTCTGTAGTCATTTGATCAAATTCAAGTTTTTGGAGAGCAAATCTACTTCATAGATTTAAAGTACATTTTTAGTATTTGTAATGAGTCTTATGTACAAAGAGTTAAACTTCTAGTCTCAGCTGACATTACTTAACATTCTGGACATGAACATTACTTAACATATTTAACTGTTTATTCTTTTATGTTTTTTAAGGTGTCACTTCATGTGAGCTTTCCTTGTTTATCCTAATGATATATTTGTCCATCTATATATTTTTATAGTAATTTGTTAGCCATCACACTCTCCTACTATACATAGGCACCTGCAGGTGGTACTTAATGGATCTGGGAAGCAGTTTATGGTTCAGAGATCAGAACTGGATTGAAATCCTGGGTCCACTACTAATCAACAGTGATCTTGAGCATTGGAACAGTATGTCTAAACTTCCCTATCTGTAAAATGGAGATATTTATTTTACAGTGTTCTAGTGAGGATAAAATGTGTATGGAACACCATAGTACTTGACATCAAATAAACTCTTGAAACACACATCATGATCATTATTATTATGTTATAGAAAAAGCAAAGGAATATACTATTTCAAAGAATAAAGAAAATGTTGCTGCCAGGCTAAATTATTTAAAAGTATGTAAGAACTGTGTCTTAATCTACAAATCATTATTTTAGGTGGGAACTCCCTTCTAAAACTCTAACAAAATAGACATCTTAACCTGCATATGGGAAAACTCACATAATTACCTCTATTGTGTGTGCTTTGTGTTGTGTTTACCAAATTATAAATGCTTTTATTTTAATATTGTAAAGCATATCACAGAAATAACTTTCAAAAGATGTGGAGAGGAATAAAGTCTTTGGAAAGATATATTGCTCTGTCTTTTTTTTTTTTTAATTTGTTTTATATTTTCTTGATTTTAAAGATACTGCTAATGTAAAACATTTTTTAAATGTAAAAATATTTATTTTATTAAGGGAAATTGAAGTTGACAATTTATTCTTAGTGAGACTGAATAATATCAAGAAAAAGAACCCTGTAAAATATATCAAATTCATGATCTCTGACAATAGATAAGTAGCATGTACGAGGAAAGCACATTGCAGAAAGGGCGTTTCTATTATTCAACCCATTCTCTCCAAGTGGCAAGAAATTCTTTTGGCTTACCAGAGCCCTTTAGCCTGAAAATTAAATACAGGTAAAAGAACACAGCATATTCCCATGTTGGAACCAATTTATAGTTATTTATGACTTGTGGATAGATTTAGCTAATGAATTATTAAATATGAGTGATTTTGTTAATGTGCAGCAATAGTAGGCATGTTTTATACTTCACTTATTAAAAGTCTAGTTAGTTACTTTAGAATATCTTCTTTTGACATATGAATTCTTAGTTTCTGAATTCTTAGGAGAGTATTTTAAGTTCTACATAATGCTGTTATAAATAACTTTTTATAACTTCCCCACAAGCTTACTATTATGTGGTAAATATGTATGCATGCTTTTGAAATGTTTACTTAAAAATTCTCATCAAGATGGCTTTAATATTTTATAATATAAGACATGCATAGAAAATTCAGTTTCTTGTTTTTCTTGCCATTTGTTCTCATGCATTTTTAGCAAATCATTAAAAACAGTGCAAATAAACATGCTGAGCTTTTTTCTATTTTTCTTATTCTTCAGTTGTCACTTTTTTTTTTAAGTGACTTAAGGTTGTATGATTAAAACTTTTTATTTGTGCTTAAACCACCATGGTTAAATAATTATCTTAGTTTAACATGCTTGACTCAGAAGTTTGGTATTGAATAGATTTTTGAGGTGTGGCTCATTTCTCATGAAGCCAAATAAAAAATTTAATCCTATAATCAGCTCTCCACATAGTGACAAGAGTGATTCTTTAAAAATACTAAGTCAGATCTGCTCACAACACTCCCAAGTCCCTTCTCATCTCACTGCTTACCAGCCTCGATATGGTCAGCTCAGTTGCCCCCTCTGACCTCATCTACCACCAGTTCCTGGTTCTTCCAGTGTACTGTTCCTATGTAAAATAGCATGTGCTCACACTCTTCACTCTTGTCCCCCTGCTTTCTTTGTTTACATATAATCCTCTGCTGCCTCTAGTCTGTAAGCTTGTAGAGGGCAGGGATTTGCTTTATTACTGCTGTATTACTCCTAGAACAGTGTATGATATAGTAAGTGCTCAGTAAATATTTTTGAATGAGTACCATGTTAAATTTGGTAAGTTGATTTCTATTACTAAGAAAGCCTTTTGAGTCCAGATATTTCTAATAAAATCTAATAGGTATTAAGCATTTACCATGTGTCAAGAACAGTGGTAACTGTTATTATCCTCAATTTATTCATGAGGAAACTGGCCACAGAAGACCAAGAACTTGCCCAAAGTGATATTGATACAGCTAGAAAATAGTCTACATCGGGGGTGTCCAACCTTGTGGCTTCCCTGGGCCATACTGGAAGAAGAATTATCTTGGGCCACACATAAAATACACTAACACTAATGATAGCTAATGAGCTAAAAAAAAAAACCAATCACAAAAAATATCTCATAATGTTTTAAGGAAGCATATGAATTTGTGTTGAGCCACATTCAAAGCTGTCCTGGGTTGCATGTGGCCTGTGGGCCACAGGTTGGAAAAGTTTGGTCTAGATCGAAATTTAGATGAACTAACTGTTTTCATAGCATATATTCACAGTTGTTGCTAACTTTCACAGGATATTATTTAAATTGTTATGTTTCAGTAGGATAAAGGTGAATTACTAGTATATATCTTATCCAAGTTAAAAGTTACTTGGAAGAAATTATAATTCTTAAATTTCTGAACCAAATTCAGTGAGAATATTTATTCTGTTTTCTCCCTGTCATATTTACCTGTCATAAAATTGTTCTGGCCTCTTATAGTACTCTGAATAATCTTTGTAAGTTGAATGCCCCTTGAAAGGGAAGCAAACAAGTTTCTATAGGTGAAAAATAAAATTGTAGTTATTGTAACAAAGGTGCTCATTGTAATTAATCCTGAAAAATGTGATATTCATGAACTGTATTATATGATTCAGAATTAGTAGTCCTTTGTAAATAGCTTCTACACCTTTAATAAGTTTCATATAATCCTATGATCTTTATATTTTATATGGTGTTAATAATTAGTTTGCTGTGCCTGTAGTGTTATATTAAACTCTGAATTATACAGACTTTCCCCAATTTCTCTTATGTTCAAATTGAATCATTTAGGAATAATTTTCCTTAGTCCATTATGTACCTATCCAAAGTTGTATATATTTGACATAGATTGTAAATATTTAAATGTCATACAATAACTGAAAATACAGTACTGATATCTTTACTGATTTTGGCCATGCCTTATAAGGACCCTTCAATGAGTGCTCATTAAATACCTACCATGAGCCCTGTAGAGACAGACCTTATGGTTCAGTGGCAGCTTATGATTCTGTCAAGCACATGAAAAAGCACATGAACAAGGGAGAATGATACAGGATGGTGTGATGTCTGAATATGGGGTACAGGGTATACTGTTGAAATGTAGAGAATGGAAAGAGTAATAAGACTAAGCAAAAGCTTCATGAAGGAGCTAGATCCTGGTATTTTAAAAATGTATACATGCATTTGCTGAAAGGAAGGTGAGACTAAGTAAGATATCAAACGTGGTGTGAAAAACTTAAAACACAGATCAAATGATTTAGGCTCATTGATAAGAACCTGTTCCCAAATGTTTCCAAGCATAGGATGACATCAGTGCTTACTTACTGTCTGAGAAGCATTTCTGTCACAAAAGGATGTCCCCCTTCTACACCAATCAGATAGTCCAGATTAAATAACTTGAAGTATAGCTGTTTGTTGTTCTATTCTTTGAGAGCTTGAGGGGAAATAAATTTAAAAGGTTTCAAAATTTTAGTAGCGAGGCTCTGGAAACTTTTTTTTTTTTTTTAATGTCAGAAAAGTTGAGTCTAGTTTTTGGGATTTGTAAATAAATGCCTTTGTGTAAATCTAAATTTAATCAATCACTGGTGAAAGCGAAGAAACTATTACTGGATTAATTTAAACAATACCCAGTATTTGAGTTGACATAGAGGTGGTTTTTATTATATTAACTTAATCACTGTTGAGGTGCAGGATTTCTCATTTTACTCTGTTGATGGATTTTTTTAGTTATATACTTTCAGTTAAATGCTTGGTATTTGGCAGTGCACCTGAACTTAATCAGAAGTGTGTGGGGGGTGGGAAGGGTTGTAAGTGATGTCATCAAACTATACAGTGTCAAGTATTTGTGTTTACAAAGATTTAATTTTCACATATTGTCTCAGTGCAGGGCATCTCATCATTTTGTCATTCTTTTGGAAGGGTTTTATGCTTCATTTTTTTTTTAATGTTTTACTTTCTTTTAGACTTTTTTTTCACTTGATGAAGTCATTTGGTAATACATTTAATAAAACTACCCTAACAGGGTAATTTAAATAGGATGCCACATACGGTATTTAAAAAGATAATTTGTCATATGTCCAAGCTGAGCAAATTTCTTTGGGTTTCAATTTGATATTATTTATTTTATTTTATTTTTAAGTGAGTGGTGGCAGACGGGAAATTGGAGGGGGAACATAAGTAAAGATATTTTGTCTACTTCTGCTGTATTAAATGGGCATAAGGTCTACCCTCCGTGACTGTTAGGAGACTTAATGAGTTCATATACAGTTATTGTGAAAGTGTTTACCATTATATTCTCAACAAATTCTAGTTTTTTGCTTTTGTTTCGGTTGTTTAATTTTGTCATTGTGAGACAGAAAAACTATAATGTAGAATTAAAAAATATAGATGAACAAAGATTGTTATTCTTTAGATTAGTTCTAATTAATAGGAATTTAAAAGTTAGCCAAAATTTTTTTTTTTAATTTAAACTTCTTTAAAATTAAAATTTTTACTTAAATTATTTTAATGGCTTTTTTTTTTATCATACCCATAAAAACTAGAATTGGGATCTATAATACAGATAGAATTTTTACACTATACTCGCTTTTTAATACCTTGGATATTTGATCTGCTTGTGAAGCCAGTTTAACATATGATACCTCTTAACAAGAAAAACATCACATTGTTTTTTCTTTAAAAAAAAAAAATGGATTTACTAAAAAAGTGAATAACCTTTGCATATGTCCTTAAGCAACTGTCAGCAATAGAAAAGGTTGTTTCACAATTAAACTTACACATAAAACAATGTGAATGTGAAACTGCTTTAAGTACAGAGTAGGTAGGGGTGTTTTCAGTTGTTAAATAGGAATATTTTTCCCATACTGTTTTTAAAAAATGGACCTTGGGTGCTTAGGCTTTTAAAATTGATCAGAAATTACATTTTAAGAACTTATACTTGAATTGATAATATATACCACAGGATATACAGATGCATTTATAATGACTGGAATTTGCAAAACAACTTTTAAATAGATATTATGCTAAGTATTTAAAAGTTTTTCTAGCAAGTGAAATTTGGTGTGCTAGTTATGTAGAGTCATAAATATGCTATTACTGTTGTATCTAAATATTTTGCTGGCCTTTATTAACTTTTGTTATTAAATATGGTAATAGGTTACTGTGTTACATGAAACTTTGTAACTAGAACAGTCGTAAAAGTTTCATTGAGAGTATTTTTGGCCTATTAGTTGAAAAAAATGTTTAACTTTTTTAATTTTTTACTTATATAAATACTTAGGACTCCTTGACATGCTAACGTGTTTGAGGGGAGGGGGTGTGGTAGTAGGTGTCCCAAAAGAATAATATTTGCATAATTTGTCCACTAGTCCCCCCCCCCCATAACAGGGTATATAAGTATGTTCCAAGACCCCCAGTAGATGCCTGAAACCACAGATAATACCCAACCCTTATATACTATGTACAAAATATGGTATAAAATATATTATTGTACTGTACTCTCCCTTCTTGTGATAATACAGTGCCTATGTGATGAGTTGGAGATGAATGGCCTAGGCATTGTGACAGCATCAGGCTACTATAAGGGTTACTTGAACACAAGCACTGCAATACTGGAGGACAGTCAATCTGATAACCAAGATGACTACTAATGATTAATGGGCAGGGAGCATATACAGTATGGAGACGCTGGACAAAGGGATAATTCACGTACAAGATTTCATCATGCTACTCAGAACAGTGTGCAACTTAAAACTTACGAAATGTTTACTTCTGGAATTTTCCATCTACCGGTAATATTTTCAGACCATGGTTGACCACAGGTAGCTGAAACCACAGAAAGTGAAGCCGCGGATAAGGGGGGACTACTGTGTTACTAATTGTTCCTTTAACTATATCTTAAATGTAATATACAATGACATTAATTATACATATCAAGTAAACCCAAATTTCATAATGTGTTTTAACTCTGATAAGCTTCTGTACATTAAAATTTAAGCATTCTGTATTTAAAAAGTAGAATGTTCACTTTGCATGTAAACTCTTTGATGTTTTAATGGAGGAATGACTGCACTCGAGAAAGCTAGTTATTGCCTAATTCAACACTGAAATAAATGTTCTCTAAGTTGTAGAATCAAGAAAATGTCACAGCTCAAAATGAAATAAACCAACTGGTCCTTTTCATGAAGTTTGACTTTGTTCTAAATCATATGTCTTTCTTTAAAATATTAAAATATTTTTTATTGAGGTAATTCACATAAGATTAATCATTTTAACCTGAGGATAACCTGAGTGGGAAAGTGAGGGAAGGGAGGGGAGTAGGGAGGGGGCATCAAATATATGGTGATGGAAAGAATGCTGACTCTGGGTGGTGAGCAGAATTGTACACCTGGAAACTATGTAATTGTTACCAACCTATGTCACCCAAATAAATTTAACAGTTAAAAAAATTAAAGGCTTTTTTAAAAGATTTCTTTTATTGACAGAGAGAGAGAGAAGGGGGAGGGCCCAGGGCAGTCTCCATAGTTGTACATCATTAGGTTTTTGACATAGTTTCATTCTACACATATGGGCGTGGCGCCGTGCAGGGTGGGAACACTCCCCCACAAGCTGGGGGGCTGAACAGGCAGCCTCCTACATGGAAGCTCACCCCAGCAGGAACCAAACTGCCCCCCCACACACACACACACATGGGAACACATCCTAGTTCAGCATATGGGTCTGCACAAGCTGGGGCCAGGACCAGGACTCGATCTTCAGACCTCAGGGCTGCAAAGCAAGCGCTCAACCCACTGAGCCATCCCGGCTTCCTCTAATCATGTTAAAGTATTCAATTCAGTGGCATTTAAGTATATTCACAATGTTAAGCCAATAACAGATTTTTAAATAACTTTTTATTTTGAAGTTAAAGTTTTAAAAATAGTAAAGAAGACATCTATATACTCTTTATCTAGATTCATGAATTTTTAAGATTTTGTCATATTTGTTTGCCATTCCCTTTTCCTCTTCTACTCTACACACACACACACACACACACACACACACACACACACTTCTGTCGGAAAGTAGGTTACATGCCCCCTTTGCCTCAAGACTTGTGTGTATTTGCTAAGCACAAGGATTATTTTCTACATAGCCACAGTATAGTTATCAGATTCCGAAAATTTAACAATGAAACAATTATTTCCTCTCTCTAGTCCATATTCTGATTTTGTCACTTCCCACTCTAGCATGGGATTCTGTCCAGGATCAGGTATTGTTTTTAATTGTCATGACTCTTTAGTCTCCTTTAGTGAAGAGTTAGTTCCTTCACCTTTTAAAAAAAATCTTTCATGACATCAACAATTTTGAAGAGTACAGGCCATTTATATTTTTAGTATATGTGCTGCCGAAGTGAGCACCAGTTACTTTATAGACTATATCTCAGTTCAGGGTTAGCTGATGTTTCCTCACTTTATGTATTCTGAGCTGGAATATTTCATTAAGTAGTATTGTGTCCTTTTCAGTAGGAAAACAGTGTCTCCCTGTTCTTCATTAGCAATTTTAATTTTGATCAGTCAAAACTGTTGCATGGTTCCTCCACTGTGTATTTACTGTTTTTCTCAATGCATCTAATAAGTGATCTGTGAGGAGATACTCTGAGACCTCTTCTAATCAAACTCTCCTCTATAGTTAGCATCTATGTTTCTTGCCTGAGCTAATCTTTACTATAATGGTTACAGGGGAAGCCGGGATGGCTCAGTGGGTTAAGCGCTCAATTTGCAGCGGCAGGGACGCAGGATTGAATCCTGGCCCCAGTCCGTGTGGACCCATGTGCTGAACTGGGGAGTTCCCCCAGTTCAGGTCTCTCTCTGTCTCTGTATCTCTCTCTCTCCCTCGCTCTCTGTCAAAAATAAAAACAAAAAAAATTATAATGGTTACAAATGGTAGTTCCCCCATCTTCACCCTTCTCCATATTTATTCGTTTACTATAACCAAGAGTTCTCTTCTTTTTTTTTTTTCCCTCTACTCCTTCCCTCGTGGATTTTCATGTTATTCATGGGTTGTAATTTATTACTGTCCTTATTTATTTTGATACTCAAATTGTTACAGATTTGGCCAGTGGGATCTCTGTAAAGCTGACCTGTGTCTTTGATATACCCCTGCTCCCAGCACTTTTTCACTTTCTGGCAGAAGATGTTTCAGGTTTATCCTATACTTTCACTACTCATCCCTGGAGTCAGCAACTGTTTCTCCAAGGACCCCTGGTTTTGATTCATTTTAGTGGAGAGGCAGATTTTTAAAATACAGATTATATGGTAGATTCTAGAGAGGTACATATACAGAGAAATTTTTGTTATAATATGTTGCTAGAACGTCTCAGTATGCAGGATCATGTACAGTAGAGTGGGCCATGAGGCAGAGCTTTTTGGAACCGCAGTGGTGGTATTTTTCTTTGGGATAAATAAAATATAAGGTTTTGGTTTTGTTTTTAAAACTGATTCTACATTGCTGTTCTCTCTCTGCTTTTCTCACCTCTGGCAATGTAATTTGCTTTCCATAAATCATTTATGAAAAGACAAAGTATATGCTATACAAGTTTATATATTGTAGATAATCTGATTATGTCAATAAAGTGATCCCATAGAATGTATTTGTCCTAATGGTATTTCCTGTTGCAACCAGGCACCTATAATTCACATACTTCTGTCATATTATAACTCCTGTTTGGCTTTTGAGTTGTTTATACTAGTGACTGATTATTGAATAAATTAAGTATTAATTATGGCAGCACTATTCTAATTAGGATGCTGGATGTTGGCACTTGACTTAGCAAACAAGTGTAAAATACTTATGTTTGTAACATTTGTAGAATAAGTATTGAGGATTAATTTTCTGTAGATAATCTTAGGATGTGTATCATAAGTGTAGATTTATGCTTAATTTACCCCCAATCAAATACATAATTCATTTGGAATACGAAATTCTTTTGATTTAAATTGGAAAAAAAACCAAAACTGGCCATATGTTGAGAGTGACATTTCTGGCAGTTAAGAAAATAATTATATGTGTGTATGAGTATATTAAGAAACAACAAAATTACATAATTTTAACTAATACAACAGAAAGTAATTGGACATTAAGAGAAGAGCTTGAGGAACGCTGGAGATACAACACTGGTGTATCAATTTAACATAGGTATTATCTCTTTTGACATGTTGGATTTTTAAGGAGTAATTTGAAAATAACATATAATTGACATTCCTTTTATATTGATACTATTTTTCAGATATGAGCTTTTAGAATATATGATAGTTATCTTTTAGTGAATGAGTTAAAAGTATGTGTTTTGCTTTTTTATTTCCAGCTTATTGACAAATAATTGATATATATCACTGCATAAGTTTAAGGTGAAGTATAGTCTTAGTGCCTATATAATTTCTGATGAAGAGGACTGAAATTATGGGTATGCGTCTCATTTCAGATACCTGTATTTTAAGGAGAATGAGGTACTGTATTACTAAGGAATATGGGAAGCCTCGGGACAACAAGGCTTATTCATTTAATATTTATCAATCATCTGAAACTCTTAGATACTTAGAGTACAGTTTTAAACAAGTATTGGTGGGGAGAGATTAAAAAATAAGTACATATACTTTAAGTAGTAGAGGGTAATGAGGGGCTATTTTAAATAAGGTGGTCATAGGGGTCCTTTCAAAGGATATGGTTTCTACACCAAGACTTAGAGAATCTCGAGTAGAGCACACAGTAGAGGAAGGAGTGTTTTCAGAGATGACTCCCGAGGATCCCAGCAACAGCACACAGCCTGCCTGGCTTTGTGGTATGTGTTCCCTAAGATCATTTTTCAGAATGAGTAAAGCTACCTTTGCATTGCTACTTCTCAAATACATAGAAACTAACATTTTAAAAAGAAGCTCTAATTTGTAAGAATAATAATTTTTTCACCCTGAGGATTTGATGAAGCTAATTTCTTTCTGAGTATCCTGTATACATATTTAATTGATCCTCATGCAGAAATGTTGCCTGTGTATGAGGGGCCTGTAAAAGCAGTGTAAGGGGCCATGAGGAGATGCCATTCATCTCTTTTTCTGAGCTTTTTGCCCTGTTTCTGTTTGTCCAGCTATGCATTATAAAATGTCATAAAGTAAACAACTATGCTGGAAAAAGGAAAGATGTTTAACAGGTTTATTAAATTAGGACTAAGAGATTAAAACTTAAAAGTTAAAAATAAAGTGAGAACTTTTAAGGAATTTGAATAAAGTTTAAGTTTTTTAAACCCAATGGAAAAGGTGGTATAAAAAGAGTAAAATGGATGAGACCTAAACAAGATAGAAAACTAAGAACAATAAAGATCAATGTTTTTTAAATATAATAAAAATAAATATTATGTAAGGGAAGATAAAAGGCTGAAAGCCAGCCAACAGATAAGAGTTTAAACACATGAAAATAAAAGATTAAAGAAAAGCTATTTATTAGGTTAAAAAAAGAAGAAAGAAAAGAAGTGAATATGCTACTAAAAACAAAAATGGTAAGATGAAGTATAAACTGAGCTTTTTCGAAGTTTGGAATAAAGGATACCTTTTAAAAACAGTGTATACAAAAATGGGTTTCGTGGGACACTTACAAAAAGCTCCATGGGAAAGGTGTGTTGTCCCCAAAGTTTTAGAAATATTTAATGTCTCCTATTGGAGATTCACAGTGCACATTAGAATAGTAAAGTCTGAGAAGTGTTGCAGTAAAAAAGTTGCCATTGTTTTTAGATAACATTTCCCAAGTCTCACCATGGAATCCTTTTCTCACATAACACACCTATTAATATCTCCCAGAGTATTTTTCATAAAACACTAGAGTACTGTTTTAGAAGAAAATAAAAATCTTGAAAGTTAGAGACACGTGATAAAAGAGAAAAACAGTTGAAAATAGAAATTAGTTTGGGGTTGAGGCTGTCATTCCTAGGGAGCAGTCTGGTGAGGCAGCACTGTTCTGCCGCTCACCAAGGGGCACAGAGCAACCTGACACCCTTACCTCTGCCCACCATCCAGAGCTGTCTTTTCAGAAAGCTTTTATCTGTGCAGACAGGGCACTGATATATCACAGGCTGCCGAGCCAGGGAGTGGAAGCTGATCCTCAGAACTAAATCAGCCCAGCCATAGGATACTTCCCTAGCAAGTCAAAAGAAGTTTTACATACAAGTGCTGTTTCTTCTTTTCTTAAAAAAAAGAAAAGAAAATTGATTTTTTTTTATTGTAAATAAAATTTTTTAACAAATGTGCCTCCCTTTTCCCCAACACTGTTTTCATGTTTGTTTTGTTTAAGCTTTGTCCACATGCACGAGTTTTTATATAGTTGATTGTGGATAGTGTTCCTACGGTTTTGTGTTGTGAGAGCTCTTTTTCTATAGCCATGAAAGGAAAATAATTTTCTAGTAGTGGCTGCCTCTGCCTGTTCAGTTGCTGCAATGTTGCAAGCACCATTGCTGCCACATTTTGGAGGCAGCTTTTCATCCTGCTTCCCTGTATCACACAATGCATGCTTCCCTTTCATAAGCCATTGAACAGCCCTCACCCCCACCCCTACCCTACCCCACCAGTCTCATTGCCACCAAAGTGCCTCTGGAAAACAACACTGTAACTCCTTAGCATCATGGGACTAGCTTAGGTTGGGACAGCTTTTTTATAAGCCTGTCATCTTCTGCCCAGGTCATGATAGTCGATGCACCTGTGTACTGAGGGAGCAGAAGAACTTCCATGTAAACCACCAGTACCCATGAACATCCAGACATTTCCTAGTATAATGATTTGTGTTCTTGCAGAGGAAACGGTACAGAAACTGGGTGTTGTGGCCAGACACCTCATGGAGTGAGTTACACCTTATTTTTGGCATTTTGAAAGCTCACAATTTTGCTACCTTTGATATTCATAAATCGTAAATATAAACTTCATCCAAGATAATTTTATCTTATTATAACAGCTTAAAGGTGTTGGTTTTGGGCATAATTTACTTTGGCATGCATGACTGCAGTAGTTGGTATTTAGTTTTAGTGACTCCAAAAAGTTAGAGACTTATTTCTTTATCA
The DNA here is from genome assembly GCA_004027555.1 of Craseonycteris thonglongyai. NCBI lineage: Eukaryota > Metazoa > Chordata > Mammalia > Chiroptera > Craseonycteridae > Craseonycteris > Craseonycteris thonglongyai. The sequence goes on from PVKE010005911.1 coordinate 50,499, forward strand.
GATGATGTCAGATTACCACTAAAGGAGAAATTGCTACTTAGTGTAAAATAAAACTGTCTCACAGTTGGTTCTGTGCTAAGATTAAGGAGAGTAAACTTTAAAATACAAACTAATAAGCATAAAATAGCAGCTCTGTTTTGGGTCTTGTATTAATAGATGTTTTTCCTCTCTTAGCACTCATTTCCAGTTTTTTGGCCATTTCTTAGTAATAGAGTCATTTCTGCCTTGCTGTATAGTTATGTCCTCAAAATCTTCATTTTTAGTGTCTATACTATAGGTGAGATAGGCTGCTAATTAACTGTATAGATTTGCAACAATGAATGAGACATGGGTACATACATATTATGCTAGTCTTTTCTAAGGGGATCTCTAAAGAATATCTTCAAACTAAAAATTAATACAGGCAGAAAAACAACCATGTGAACTAAATGCTTACACATGCCATTTCATTTAATCTCTATAGGCACTACCTTTCTGATGAAGAAATAGAGAGTGGTTGATTTGACAAGATTTGGACCCTATAAATGTCTAATAAATTATTGATCAATTAATATGCATATTAATTTACTTTTATACAAAATAGCCATAAAAGATGAAGCAGATTATGAAAATACATATGTGAGTAGTATTTTTCTCTAGTGTGGTCTTGTGTTTTGAAAGTTCTTGGAATTGAGTCCCATTGTAATTTCTGAAAATGGGCTTCTATCAAATGGGTTATTTTATTTGGTCTTGCTAACCACTGAAGTAAGGAAAGGGAAACAGTTTTATAGTTTCTTCCTCCCACAGGCCATAATTTAGTTGTGGACATCAGGATGTTTTTCTTGGCTTATCTCATTCATATAGTTTTCCTTGAACATCTGTTACATAAATTACTAAACTATTTCCTTGAAAAGTTGCCAGTTTTAGTCACATTTAATAGTGATCAAGAGGTTGGTACCTTTTGGAAAAATTTAAATGACAGTCTTTGAGGGGCAGAATTCCACCTATCATCCTGGTTTCGTTATTTTTTTTGTTTTGGATCAATTCCTGTATTTTTTGAGGCATTGAAATAATTATATGTGGTTTCTAGTGTTTCCTAAAAGACTTATATGATGGACTATAAGCATTTAATGATTTTTTATATAAAATGAGGTATTTTAGTTACTGCTTCTATAAGTTTTTATCTTTCCTTTTTTAAAGATATATTGTTTGAGAGCAGGTGAGAGAAAAGGTGAGAGAAAGAGGGAGAAGTGGGGAGGAGGCCCAGAGCAGTCTCCATAGTTGTACATCCTTAGTTGTGATATGGTTTCATTACACACAGGTGGATGTGGGGCTGCATGGGATGGGAATCCAAACCTGGGGCCACCTGCATGGTGGGAGGTGATAACCTTTGCCGCCCCTGCATCTAGGTGGTTACCAGCTGTGCCGCAGCTCACCATCTGGCTTTGCACAGGCCAAGGCCAGGATTCAGTCTCCAGATATCACAGTTGCAAGGCAAGCACTCAGCCTGTTGAGCTATCCCAGCATCCCCATAGTTTGCCAAATAAATATGGAGTGTTGACTTCCTGACTTTGAATTCTACATAAACCATAAAATAATGATTTTCTGTGTTTTCTTGGGGGGGAAATTCATAAGATGTATTCTGCTAGTTACATTTCAGGATAACTTTATACTTAAATGACAAATATATCAGTTGTTGTGCATCTCAGAACTTTTAGGTATGTCTGGGTAGTTTGGGCCCATGCAAATTGTTAATAAATCAGTACCGAAAATTTTCTTGGAATATTAGGTGAATCTTTTGTAAGCAAGAGACTTTTTAGATTAATTTTTTTTTGCATTACATTTTCTACCGATACAACCATTCTTTCTAAAATGCATTAGATTCTTGATTTTTCTGTTCAAAGTTTTGACATTTTAAAACAGATCAAGGAGATTTGTTAAAAGCAATAATATACAGTTTTGTTAATGATCCAAATCTGACTTGCACATGAGGGAACAAGTCACTTAGCTAATTTAACCAGCCACTGGCATCCGCCTTTCAGTTTTATCATGCTCCAGTTCTGGGGCTGTGGTAAGAATTAAACTTCTGTGTGAAAACAACTCAAAGCCAACTCCAGTGCTGGTAGTGAACCTGGCAGAGCCCAAGAAAATGATGATTCACAGACAGAAAATAGAAACTTTACATATATTTAAAGAGTAGCACCAGGTTTGGTGGTTCCTTGAGTTGATGATGCAATCAGATCTACACGAAGTCAGTAAACAATTGATGGAAAGTGCTCTGCTGTGCAAAAGCTCCTTATCTCAGAAGTCAGTCACCCTGTGCTTGAAGAAGTGTAATATGCACAGGATGCTTTAACGCTTGATCGGATCTAGGTGCTTGTCAAGAGTCTACAAGCATTTTCATTTTCATAATCTTGAAGACACACAAAAGTCTTCATTCAGCTAATCTTTCAAGAATGTTAGGGGTTTATTCTTATAATTGTTTTTTTTACCTGCAGAATAGGGTTCAGTGTTTATAGAATTTGTCTTTCTGCTTTACCTGGAGTAACACAAATGCAGTCTAAAAATTACAGTTAAGATTACAAGAATATTGAGCCGATATAAATCAGCAATGTTCAGTGATAGGAAAACATCAAGAATAATTAAAATTCTGTAGTTTGGTTCTCCACCCCCATGATAATACTGGACTTAACTATTACTGAAATTGAATGCCATCACTGGACTGAATAGGTCAAAGAATTTGGTAGTAGAATTGACATTAGAGTGGCTTTTGGCTTAGAAAAAGCATATACAGTTCTTAGTTTTCTTACAGCTTAAAATAACTGGCAGTTTAAAAAATAGTTACATCAGTTAGGAGTAGTATTGTATTGTCTTATTAACATATGTGGGGAGGGAGCAATAGAAGTGATGTTTTTGAACATTAATACTGTAACTTTTTTGTGATTTACGGTAATGTCATGTGGGCAGGCAGTTTGAGTTGAAACTCAGGCAGTTTTTCTCTCTACCTTGTTTTTAAAATGTTGTAGGTATCCAGCTATAGTATCTAACTTCATCTTAGAGTATCTAGAATTATTTTTGATCTTTAAAAAGGATTGTAAGGACTCCCCTCCTCCCTCAACAAAACCTAGCAGTAAACTGCTCTTTAATATTTATTTGGTTTTAATTATTTTTGACAGATAGCTAAAGGATTGATATATAATATTTCAGTGTAAATTCTTGGTAGTTATTTTAAAAAGCACAAGTTTCAGCATTTAACATTTTAATGTTATCTTTTGAAAAGTAAAGAGGAAAATAAGGTGCATGGTCATTCTTCTGTGCAAAAAGGTGAATTCATAAATACTGTGCATATGAGCATCCCGCATACTTATGATATAATTGGGTTAAAATAAGAGTATATGGTTTTTAAGTAGCCAGGTTACTCTTTTCTGAAATCTTATTACCGCAGAAGAATGGATAAGACAGCCTCAAACTTTATATATCTTTAGTTTCAGTTTTTCCCTATTCAAGTTGGTATTTTTTTACCTTGCTTTTAAGAAGGAGTACATTGGTTTTTGCCTGTTCATTTGGATAGTTTGTATTTAATATTTACGAAAACCAAAGAAAATGTAATTTCCATAACCAAGAATGTGTCTTTTAAAACATTAAGTCAACAGTTAATTCTTTTAGTAGCAGAGTTAGTGATGTCATCTTAATTGGTAGGCTTTTTCATTTAGGTCAGATTACTAATTCTGATTTTAGGGCATTGTGGTGTAATAGAAAGTGGGCTTTAAAATGAGAAGACATAACAAAGTTTGAATAGCCATTGCTAATCATGTGCCCCTGAGTGAGTTTAACTTCTTTACTAAGGAATTGCTATTAAATATTATATATTCTCCCCATCATCACCTCACTCTTTGGGTGGGTGGGTGGGTGGGTGGGTGGGTGTGTGTGTGTGTGTGTGTGTGTGTGTGTGTGTGTGTGCGCGCGTGCGCGCGCGCGCAGGCGCACACAGGGATCTGCTGCTGCTGGTGGCAGCAGAAAGTGGCCATTGTTAGGTTTATTATTTTTGCTTCTTGTGTTCTTTCCATTGTTTTATTACCTTTCTTAGGTATGGAGGGAGCACTGTAGTTTATTCCTTGTCTTAGCACTGTGGCTATTTTATAACTACGATATATAATCAAATGTAGTATTTGCTTTAGCAGCATTAATTTCTCTACTGAACCACTGCTTATGTTAAGACAGTTTTCATTGCTTTGCTACATTTTCAGATCAAGAAAAGACTTTTTTTGATGGGTAGCAAATATCCAGCCAAGTGGATGTGTCAGTTTTTTCACCTTCCCATACCATTTCTCTACAGCCTCAGTTTTTTGCTAACAATGAAAATTATGTGTAAGTTGAATTTAGGAGTACTAGAGTTCTTGGTAGATGACCATAAATTTGATACTGTTCACAGGACTGTATTAACATATAACTTGGTTTTAAAATATGAGTATTATTAAATCTATAAAATGTTCAGCTTGCAAATAAGGGTAATGTAGTGAAGACCATTTCCTGATGAAAAATGTGTATCACATGGTCCATTATCAAGCTTTTAGAGCAGGTATTCTTAAAACTTTTCCTAATGTTTTGGCTAAAAAAACTTAAAACAGATTTTCCCGGCTTCAGTGATTTGTTACCTTAGAAAACTTTGTTCATTTTATGGGTGTTTTATTATTTTTAAGAAGTTTTTTAAAGATTAACACTTTACAGGGAACATAACAATTTTACCTACATCATAAAAGTATCATTTGAAATCTTTGTGACATTGAGATTAAAAAGTAACTTTTTAATATAGGCTTTACTGTCAGGAATTATTCTTCCCCTAGTACAGTTTTCAAACATGTATTTTAGTTACTAGTTTTCTCTACTTGTTAGCCTGGTAAAACAGAACATTGGAAGTATAAATAATACTCATGTGGATCTGCTACCATGATGCTTATTTCTCTATAGTTAAAATGTAGCTAATGATGATATAGTACTTGATTCAGTTTTTAATGGCATTTAATAATTTTTCCTTGGTTATAGTATAATGTTCATGAGGAAATTTTTGGAAAATTCAGGAAAGTATAAAGGGAGAAATAGCACTACTTAAAACCATTACTTTGAGCACTCTCTCTGTCTTTTGCCACCTTTGTTTTTGTTTCTCTGACACTCTGTGTCTGTAAGTATGGAGGTAAGCATGCATACATTCAGCAAATACCAGTTTAAAGTTCTAAAAAAAATACTGCTAAATATTTTTCTGATCTTAGTTAGAGTGATTGTCTCTATAATAAATTTAAAACAAAAATATACTGTATTAAAAATGTAGCAGACCCATTTAACTTCACTTTTTTTTTTTTTTTTTTTTTAAGTAAAAGTAAAAAGGCAAGCTGAGAAAAATATTTCTTACTACATCAGTCTGTTTTAGTTTCCTTTGTTGGCAGTTAGGACTGGATTATACCTATACTTTCTTTATATTTTCTCTTGGTTGTTTTATCAAAGCATATTCTTGAACTTTTGACAGGAAAAAAAGTAAGGACTGTTAAGTTTCTTCTTGTTAATCATTTTGTGGATTATTTTTATGTAGATTAGAAGCACTGCCTCATTTTAGCTTTTACTTTTCGACCAATTTTGCCTCTAAAACATGGACCCAAATTGGTATCAAGTAAAATAACTTGATATTTTATCATTAGTGAGTGGTGAAATAAACAGAAAATGGGGAATAAGGAGAGCCAAAATGAACATTAATAATGTACAAATTGAATTATCAACCTTTGACTAAATTGAACAGTGTGTTCAAACAGACATAGCAGCATGTGTACAGAATTTGAGGATTGTAACTTTCAGCATTGAAGACTCAGTGAGTATGAGTGAGTGGTGTTGGGTTGTCCAGAATTAAGTACTCTCATTGGGGACTTAGTTTTGTCTTTCACAAATGTGAAAGTGTAAAAGCACTGTGGAAGCAATGAGCAGTTTTACAAATATAAACAATCATGATTTTAATTGTGGATTTTATCCTTGTAAAGAGCAGTCGTTCAGTATTGCTTTAAGGTGAAATCTTCAGAACATGGGTAGCTTCTTACAGTATTCTTCACTCTGGTCATTCCTGGTAGTTTCCTATAATTTTCTTTGCAGAACAGACCCTATTTAGATCTTGGTCTGAATTTTGTTTTAAAAAGATTGATGAGAGCCCG
>PVKE010005912.1:0-29867 GCA_004027555.1 Craseonycteris thonglongyai
GATGATACTAGGAGAAATAAACCAAAGAGAGATGGGGGTGGCTGGGACATCAGACACCCAAAAATATCTATTTGACTATTCTTAGAACCAAGGGAAAAAACCAACCAAGAGTAATTTGTATCCAACAAGAGTGAAGAACCCAAGTAAAAATTCTAGATGCCCTGATGAACAAGGGACAATACTTAGCCAATCAACTAAATCAAGCCTTATAAACTCCATTCACGCTCCCATGTAGGCTAGGGACAATAAGAGGAGCCCTGTTTTAATAGGGGTGGGCATCCTCAGAGGTGGAGAGAGAAACCACATGCTGCTGCGGCCATTGGGACTAACCATTTAGAACTCTACTGGGAGAATTTTTCCACCCCTATTTTCTAACCTTGTTATGACTTGTTGAAACAGCAGTCTTAATTTTTCCAAGAAGCAGAGTTGGGACTGAAAACTGAATAGTAACTAAAGTCTCTCTCTCTCAATATATTCTAAGTCATTTCTTTATCAGTGCTACTTATGTTCTTCTACCCTTTTCCAATTGACCCGTATTATGAAAATCTATATTGTAAGCATACAGGCAGTATTAGAGTAAGAGCACTTCTTCAAAGTGTTTAGATAAAGCAGACAAGCTCTGACAAAGCTAGATAATAAACTAGGCCAGGAGGTTTTCCCTTCAAGGAATCTAATTAAGAACAAAGGCAAATGTACATTAACATTCTCCTCAAGGCATCACATTCACCTCTGAAGATGTTTTATTGTTGTAAATACAAAAGACAAAATTTAGTGTCAGAGCTAAAGTGGGGAGCAGAAGCAGAGATAGCTACAGAGACTTGTAATTTTTCAGTGGGTGGAAGGGTCATCTAGGGAACACAAATTCAAAGGCATCTGAAACAGGAAGCATTTACATTTGCAGGAAGCTAAGCCAGGCCCAACAGATGGCATGGGAGGCAACCTGGCATCCTCATTCAAGGCTGAACTTTTCTGGCAGAGGGATCGCCCTAGCGGATAATCAGATTTAGTTTGTTTTGTATATTTTAAGTGGAAAATAGGCCAGTTTAAGTTGCTGATCTCTTGACAAAAAGGAATAGTCGCCCTAACTCTATGTGTACATTTCAAGAGACCCAAGGAAGGGTGGCCCTTGTTTTATAAAATTAAATTAATTTCAAAGACATAGCTTGGTAACTTTGAGCAGGGTGATAATGATTTTTATGAAGTTCATTAAATTTTTAAAATTTTAAAGTTTAAGATTTTCTGAGTAAAAATTTCTACTTTATAGAGATGATTCAGGAAACTTATGAAAAGGAGTTTATTCTAATGTGGAATAGTTGGATTTTTGGAAGACCTTACACTGAGTTGTAATATTACCTCTCTAATTCCTACCCTTGGGTCCTAGATCTTCCTCTTTTAATATAAATAAACCTAGCTCATCCTCCCCAAGGTAATTCTCCATGAAAATAAAGAAAATTATATTATTCACTCTAAGTTGTCTCATTTTGAAGTTAAGCTTTTCCATTTAGCATCATCAAATAAGCTGCTGTTCATATGTCAGTTCCTATGTGTGGTGAAAAGCAACACCCTCCAAGAAGAGAGGCCAGACTTAAAAGGTGAATTGCTTTAGAAAGTAACTAGAAAGTATAGTTTAGTGACTTAATTTTTGACAAGCTATCACGTAGGACAGCATGTGCTTTATGCCAATGCTCTACATACATATTCACATACATACATTAAATAACATATAACTCTAGTTGCACTCATAGCTCCCAATGTGATGTTTAGTTATACAGTTAAGTATATTTGATAAAAGGGATACTTAAACACTTCTATTCAACATTGTATAGAAGGTATAGCCACAGCAATTATGCAAGAAAACGATATAAAAGGCACCTGGGTTGGAAAAGAAGAAATAGAACTATCTCCGTGGATGATATGATCTTATATATAAAAAATTCTAAGGAATCCCCTAAGAAATTATTGCAATGACTAAACAAGTTCAGTCAGATTTCAGAACACAACATAAACATAGAAAAATCAATTGCATGTCTATACTCTAGCAATAAAATAACTAAAAGTAAAATGAAGAAAACAATTCTATTTTTATTAAAACCAACAAAGAATAAAATAAGTTAAACTAAATTTAATAAAAGAAGTAGAATTTATACTCTAAAAACCAAAGTGTTATTGAAACAAATTAAAGAAGACGTAAATACATAGAAAAACCTCCAATGTTCATGGAATGAAAGATTGAATATTGTTGAGATGGTGATATTCTACAAATTGATCTATAGATCCAATTAAATCTCTTTCAAAATATCAACTAACTTCATTGCAGAACTTGGCAAGCTGATCCTTAAATTCATATGGAAATTCAAGAGACCCAAAATAGTCAAACCATCTTACAAGTAGAAAAGGGAGAAAAAGGATAGAGGATTCACACTTCTCAATTTTAAAACTTTCTATAAAGCTATGGTAATTGAAGTGGTGTGGTACTGGCATAAAGATATATATATATATACCAATGGAATAAAACTGAGAATTCAGAAATAAACTCTCACATCTAGTCAACAGATTTTTTTTTTTTGACAGAGAGAGAGAGAGAGAGAGAGAGAGAGAGAGACATAAACAGAGAGAGAACTGAACTGGGGGAGCTCCCAGTTCAGCACATGGGTCTGCACGGGCCGGGACCGGGGACAGGTTGGCCCCCGGAGCTGCAAAGTGAGTGCTTAACCCACTGAGCCATCCCGACTTCCCCTAGTCAACTGATTTTTAGCAGAATGCTAAGACAACTAAATGGGGAAAGAACAGTCTTTTCAACAATGATGCTGGAACAACTGGAGACGCACATGCACTTGAATAAAGCTGGGGCTCTACCTCATGCCATATACAAAAATTAACTCAAAAGGGATTAAAGAAATCAATGGAAATGTTAAAGTTCTAAAAATCTTAGAAATACTCAGGTATAACTCCTTATCAGATGTATCATTTTTGAATATCTTCTTCCATTCAGTAGGTTGTCTTTTCATTTTATTAATAGTTTCCTTTGCTGTGAAAAAACTTCAGTTTGATGCAGGCCCATATGTTTACCTTTTTACTTGCTTTCCTTGCCCCAGTGGATAAAGAAGAAGTGGCATATATCTATGATGGAGTAATACTCAGCCATAAAAAAGAACAACATCTTGCCATTTGCAAGAACATGGATGAACCAAGAAGGTATTATGCTAAGTGAAATATCTCAGGCAGAAAAAAGACAAACACCATATGATTTCCATTTATATGTGGAATCTGAAAAATAAAATAAATGAACAAACTAAGCAGCAACTAACTCATAAATGCAGAGAAAATTTCTATTTTGCCAGATGGGAGGGGGATTTGGAGAACGGGTGAAAAAAAGGAAGGGAATATGATGTACAAATTGCCATTTATAAAAACAGTCATGAGGATATAAATTACATCATAGAGAATATAGTCAGTACTATTGTAATAACTATGCATGGTGTCAGATGGGTACTAGACTTATCAGGGTAATCATTTTTTGAAGCTATATAAATGTCTAATCATCATGTTATACACCTGAAACTAATATAATATTGTATTCAGCTATAATTGAAAACAAAAAAATACATAGTTGTAAAAATGTTTGACCTTGAAGTAGGTAGGCCACAGTTTCTTAGATATGATATCAAATTACAAGCAACAAATGAAAAAAATAGGCAAATTGGGCTTCATCAAAATTAAAAACAGAAGAAAACAGAAAAAAAAACCAACCACTTTCTACTTTGAAGAACATGATCAAGAAAGTCAAAAGAGAGGGAGCCGGGATGGCTCAGTGGGTTAAGCACTTGCTTTGCAGCCCAGGGGACCAAGGATCAAATCAATCCTGGCCCTGACCTGTGCAGACCCATGTGCTGAACAAGAGTGCGCTTCCCATTTAGGAGGCCCTCAGTTCAACTCTTGCCCCCTCCCCCCCAGTTTGGCCTCTGGTTCAAGGGGGCATGCCTCCCATGAGGGAGGCTGCCAGCCCAGCTCCTACTCTGTGCAGCCCCTGCTCACCTGTGTGGAACAAAACCATCTCAAAAACTGATGATGTACAACTATGAAGATTGTTCTGGGCCCTCCCCCTTCTCTCTGTCTGTCTCTGTCAAAAACAATAAAATAAATCTTAAAAAAACAAAAAACAACCCATAGCATAGGAGAAAATATTATAAATCATTTACCGGTGAAATGGCTTGTTTCTAGAATATACACAACCCATATTTTTAAATGATTTAAATAGACATTCTTCCAAAAAAGATATACTAATAAGCAATAGACACATGAAAAGAAGTTGGACATCATTTGCCCTCAGAGAAATGTAAATCTAAACTATGAAATACCACTGCATATTTAAATTTTAAAAAAAGCAAGGAAGAAAGAAAAAAATATAAATGACAAGTGGAACATAAATAAGGCAGCTGATTCGGAAAATAGTGTGGCAGCTCCCTAGAAGGTTAAACATGGGTTATCTCACGACCCAGCAATTCAACTAGGTATATGCCCAAGAGAAATGAGATGTAATGAGAGAAATTCATGTATCTATACAGAAATGTATACATGAATGTTCAGGTAGCATTACTCATGGAGAAAAAGTGGAAAGAGCCTCGATGCGTATTAAATGTAATACAATGTACTATTCTTCAGCAATAAGAAGGAAGTATTGGTACATGCTCTAACATGGATGAATACTGAAAAATTATGTGGGATGCCAGGACAGTGCAGTGGTTGAGCGCTTGCATTGCCATTGCAAGGTCCAGGGTTTAATTCCTGGCCCTCGCCCCTGCAAACCCATATGCTGAACTGTGGTGCAAATGGCAACCACCAAGATGGCTCTGTGGTAAAGGTTCTCACTTTCCATTTGGGAGGTACCTGGTTCAGTCCCCACCCAGTGTGGCTCATGTCCACCTGTGTGGAATGAAACCATGTCACAGCTACTGATGTGCAACTATGAAGACTGCTCTGGGCCCTCTCCCCTTCTCTCTCTCTCCCTCTCTCCTTCTCTCAAAACCATATAATAAATAAATCTTAAAGGAAACAAAACTAAGTGAAACAAGCCTGTCTTAAAAGACCACTTATTTTATGACTTAGCTTGTATGAAATGCCCAGAATGGACAAATCTATAGAGACTGAAAATCATTTATTGACTGGGTACCTAGGATTGAGAGGGAAGGTTGGGGAAATGGGGCCCGGATGCTAATAGATAATGGTGTTAATTTGGGGGGGAAGATTAAAATGTTCTGAAATTGACTGCGTATATAATTGCACAATTCTGTGAACTTACTAAAAAGCATTTAGATGTACATTTTAGGTGGTATACTTGTATGGCATATAAACTATATTTCAATAAAGCTACTATTTAAAAGGTGGGGCAAGCTTAAGTCATGAAGGAGGGTGTTATTGAGAGATATCCTCATTACTCTTTTAATTTGGTCTTTAGGTAATCACAATTTATGCTATGATTGTGCACTTTTCAGTCTTAGTTGGTGTGTGTCTCTGAAAAATATTTGGGGGAGCCACAGTAAGGGTGGGATGTGATGGGCATGCAAAGGAAGATTTGTTTTCGAAAATATAACAGTAGAGAAAATTTTATCTCAGTTTCCTCTTCTTCCAGTTTTCCTTTTCCTGTGTGGATTCAATATGCATTATAGAGCCATGTGCATTTAGGAGTGTGCTCGGGTGTATGAGCTGCAATTCCACACACAGCTGTGGTAATGTTGCAGTGCTGTGGACCACTCTGATTTGTCCCTGGACCTGCATGGCCATGGTCAAGCCATTGTGCAATGAACCCACCTCTCACCCATCCCCTTAGGGCTGGGGGCCAATCCAGGCTAACACCCACCTTAATGTGGGCTTCTCTCATTAACCCACATCAAGCCTGTCTATTTTAGTAATGACCTCCGGGCCATTATCAGTACTACCTAGCAATAGGAGGCAAAATCAGCCCCTTGGCAAGGTGCTAAAAAATATTCTACCATGTAGGCAGTGGCTCCCTTAACCCATATAAATAGAGGCCTGATCCATCTCCCTCAGAGCCAAAGAAGACACATTTCAGGTTCAGGAACCTTAAAGAGACAAGGGCCTTGGCTCTAAGTGCAGTCCAAGTGAGAAAGATGCATGGCGGAGGGAGCTGGGCACCTGCCGCCTTGCCAGCACAGCTGTAATTGTAACAATTCTTCATTCTTAAATGCTAATTTTGAAGTTTTCCAAGGAATTATTTCACTTAGTGTCAACAATACAGATAACACTGTTGATAAGCTCTTTCTATTCCAGTAGAGAAACTGGTCAGCAGCTGCTCTGGAGGCCTATTAGCCAGGCCCCTCTCACATCGCTCTGGCAATGTGTGTCTGGCTTCATTAATGGTGCTCACAAGCTGCCCGCAACGTGGAAGATCCGGCATCAGAGGCTGCCTGCTTCCCCTCAGTGGTGGCTTCCTGCCGCTCCCTGCCCAGTGGCCTCTGCTCTCAGGCACGCCCTGGGCCAGCCCAGCATTCATGAATCAGAGTGTCACTGAAGCTGCTGAGAATCTACCCAGCTTCTGTCAGCCAGGAATGCCTGGCAGTCCATGGATCCTTCCCAAACCTGAAGCACAAGGCAACCAGAAGAGGGTGAGACCAAAGGATTTTCCATCGTGTTTTGATGCTGAAGGACATGCCCCCAAAGTCTCATTTTCTGGTTATGCTTCCTGTGGAAGCTGACAGGGTCATTACAATAGAGGCAGTGAGACCACAGGGGCTCATGTTACACAGAGAAAGGGACCCTGAGAAGAAAGAACTCCTCAAGTCCTTTGTGGTTTATAACAGATCTTAAAAAAAAAAAAAAGTTCCGCCGTTTTTTTAGACATTTGTAAGGTTAAAAAGGGGGGCAGTCTTTTTAAAACACTCGCTAAAAGGCATAGAATCTGAGTCAAGAGAAAGCAATCAACTTTAGGATACTAATTAAGCACCTGCATATTGAGAAAGCATTCAGAGCCAAGGTCGGCCTATGCCGTTATGCTCACAGAGCCATAAAGAGGTGCTAAGGAGGCAATTAACCTTTCCTCTAGAGAGCAACCAGGAGGAGAAGGGGATTTTCTGGGCCAGGACATACGTATGTAAAGGGCCGAAATCAGCAGTAAGTAAAAGATGATCCCTCCCCAGTAAGATGGTTTCCCATGATCAACACTGCAAATGCTAGATACTAACTTCTGTTCTGGAGGCCCTTATGATCAATGGGCCCCATTTGCCCTGTGCCCAAGATGTGCCATTTTATTTTTGCACAGAGGAGGCCATAGATCTCTCTCTCTCTCTTTCCAGGGGCTACATCACCCTCACGAACATTCCCAGCTGAACAGACAGGAAGCAGAGGCAAAATAGTGTCCTCAAGGTCATTTAGAAGAACAAAGTCTCAAACTCATTTAGTCTGATCCTAGATATGGTATTATCAGTTTTAACACACAACTTAGACCTAAGTAGTTGAAGGAGTTTTATTTACATTATGGTAATTATGTGTCATGGGGTATTGGATGACTGGTGAAGAAAAAGTTGATAGGTAGGATGTTTTACTAGAAAAAATCTGTCGGTTTGATTTTTTAAAAAACCTTAAGAAGGTTCATATCTGCCAAAATACTGCTTTCCTACTGGAAACAAGGTCATTTAGAGTCATCAACCCTGGCATTAAGTGCAGGGCCTGCTAATACAGGATGTATGACTTTGGGTAAATTAAATAACTTCTCAGAACCTCAACTTCCATCTTGGACACACTGTGAGAATAAAATGAGTTTATAAAAGGTTTGTAAACCATAACTCGTGAATGCCATTTGCTTATCACTATGGCCCTATATTCCCGTCATTCTCACTCCACATTTAAGAAGCATAATGCATCGTATCCCAGAGGAATATTAAACACATTTGTACCAAATCATGGATCAGGTTAGCTAGCTGTCCCTGAGAAAATACAAAGCAGATCCCAGATGCACCTTGGACAAGTGACTTTGGGCAAGTCACATTGTATAAAAGGATGGGATAATAGTATATACATCACGTTAAGATTCCTCTCCCAGCTTTTATGGTTTATGATTTTAAGTACTCTTGACAAGTACTTAATAATTTTGTCTCCCTAAGTTGTCCCTTTCTGAATGTCCCTCTTCAATTTTAGACTAGGCTTAAACCTTTATAATATTATATTATTGTGTTTCCATTAGCTTTAGTTAATTTTCAAATAATAAATGCGGTTTATCTCTATTTTTAAAAATCACTTTTGCAAGTAAAAATGTGTTCAGCAGTTATAGAATGCAGAGCAATGACCAATAAACTGAGATATTAAAAATAAAAAAATTAGCATTTTTGTTCTTTGTGAATTCACAAACCAGTAAAGACCAGCTGTTTAATACTGATAATAATAAAAACTGTTAGCTACTGCCATTATTTAAGTACTTAGAATGTGTATGCCAGAAACTATGTTCAGATTCTTTACATGAGTCTTTCAACATCCAACATTCATGAGATAGGTGGCATTATCTCCATTTTACAGATTAGTAAATCGAGTCTCAGAAAGGTTAGATGTGTTACCCTAGGTCATATATGTAGTTAGTAAGTGGTGGAAATACTTTGACTATAGAACACATGCTTTTATCCCTAATTCATATTATATCTCATGCCTTTAATATAAAACAAAATCTACTGACATACACGAATATTCCATAGAGGACAAAGATATTAAATTTTCATTCATTTCCTTTGTTGGCTTTTACAGAGTTTAATTTATATTTTTTCTACCTCAGTAGAAAATAAAAACTCCTAGACCTATTATGAAAATAAGGATTGTATTATAAAACCAGTAGATTCATTAAGTCAACAAATATTTCTTTAGTGCCTACTATGTGCTGGACACCATTTATGTACAGAGAATCAGCAGTGAAAAGGTGCAAAAATCTTTGCTCTGTGAAGATTTGCTGTTGTTGTATGTATTTTATCAAAAAACTAGCACACAAACAAAGAAATAACTTTATGGTCACTCAGATAGAATGTCTTTCCCAGGTTAATTTTTTCAAGTATACACCATAGTTATGCAACAGTTATATACCTAAAAGCATGACCACCAGAAGTCCAGCATCTGTCTGATGCCACACCACACTATGACAATATTATTGACTATATTTCCCTATGCTGTACATTACTCGCCATGACTTCTTTTATTCCTTTCTTCACTTGAATTCCTCATTTGTTTTAAAGGTATAGGGGGGGAAATAACAGTTTGAGCTCAAGACTGGTACGACTAATATATATTTAAGAGTGATATTCTCCTCAGCACATACTAATTCTCATTAATCTACTTTACCTATGGAAAGATAATGAATCTATCTTCATAAGAGCTGTGTTTATACAGGGTTGACATCTAATTTTATATCAGGATGAATTCCAAACCCGATTAAATTACCTATTGTCAATGGGACTTTTAAATAAGTATTTTTGGATTAGACTTGCTCCCAACAACTTTTATAATGAGGTTTAATCTTGCCTCACAACCTCCACACCAGTAGTCTATTGCAATAGACGAGAGCCAGATTTTCCTGTTCAGTTTAGATGGGCATTGAGATGGCTCTTAAATACTTCTGAATGGTGTCAGTTGAATTCAGGAATATGTATGACATTTCTCCCTTGATTCCTTGACAGACCTTTAAAATTAGTCAACGTTGAGAGATTTGCTTTGGCTTTCTGAGTTCTTTGAAGATGAATCAAAAAGCTTCATCAAATTTAAGTCTAGGCTTTACTTCTTTCTAACCTACATTTTCCCCAGTGCTATCATTTGTCATGACACACCCGTCATGACATCCTTGTTTGGAGTCACTGCTCCCTGCAGTGTAAGTTTCTCTTAGACAAGCTGCAAGAAACTACAAAGAAGACAAATGTTTCAGAATGAATTGTAGCAACCATCCTCTTTGGGAGGAAAACATTAATTACATTTCTGAAGGAGTTATAATTGGATTTTACTTCTCCCTTTATTGATAGTTATTCTAGCTATGGAGTTAACATACTCCCAACATCTTTTATTCAGTCATTTTGAGAAAAGGAAGAAAGATTTATTTCTAATTATCAGAAATAAACACAGTTCCTGCAAAATAAACACAAAGGAGCAGAACCTGGCTTGGATCCCACCTCGTTAAGGATGCAAATTAGGAACAGACCATTGAAATGGGAAGTTTCACTAATCCTTTCTCAACAATGTAAATCATTAAATTAGCCTGGGGTTCAATGACATCTGCAGTGTGTAATGGGTTTTAGACAAGGGATCCCAGAAGGAGCAGCAACTTCCTTTGGGCCTCTCTTATTGTTCTAGTTGGTATTTATTTTGAGATATCGGTATGAGGCATGTTCATTGAAGGCCTCTTCCTGCCTGCTGTCATTTTATTGTCTACCTAAAATATAGAGCTGTCCATTCCTTGATTCCGGTCCATCTGTGATCCCTCTCCAAACCTTCTGGTCTATTTCCGGTTGATCAGCATGAAGCTGTCCTTCAGGTACTGGGCCCAGGCTCCCTGAAGCAGCTGTGTATAGATCATCCATTCTAACTCAGACTGTGCAAGTTGCCTTTGGGGAACATGACAATTTCAAATACAGCAACACTGAAAATGAAGACAGAAATCACAATGCCTTGCTTTGGAAAATGGAATTTTAACAATGATCTTCTAGGCTTTCTCAGCTATGACAGGTTGCATCCGTGGAGGTCTGATCTGTCCTCACCAAAGAACTACTGAAGAAGAAGAACACACTGTGGCCTATGGAAACTGACTCCATATGAATTCAAAAATGAGGCAAGCTAACAGACTTCATTGAACAAATAATTACATCTTTATTTCCAAAACTCCTACTCTAAATACGAAGATCTAAACTGCTGAACTCTTTATGCAAATGGTTTCAGTTTGTGGCCAGCACATGAATTCTCTAGAATAAAAGTGTAGATACCTCGTACAATTCCAATTCCTTTGCTCCTGAAAACACTTCAGTTGGAGCATTTTTTAATTCCTATTCTCTAGTGTCCCAAAAAGGTTCCTTAAGTTGTCTATTTATCCTAAATTTCTAAGACTGAAAAAAGTGTGTATTGTCACTATGTACTTGTATTCTGTTCTCTCATAGTGATGTTTTAGATGCTCTAATCTGGATACATCAGTAATGTTTCCTTCCCATTCAAATCCTGTTTTCAGAGGGAAACACTCCTTGAAGAAGGTCAAAGTTAGAAGGCTGTGGTGCAGATAATCAGATTCCTAAGCTGATTTTCTGACTGCTTTGCAGGAAAATAGATAGTCATTCAAGATATTGGGGTTATTTTTAATACTATTCAGTTATTCCCCAAGATACTTCTTACTAGTGAAAGCCTATTAGTTCAGTTTCAACAATCATACAAATATTGTAGGTTCACTGGGCAGAAACTGTAACTAATTCTATTTTAAATAGGATCTACTATAAACATCGTAGGCAACTGATAAACACCAAATAATAGGAAGAATGACAATCTCCTTAGAAAATTACTTTAGTGTCTCATATGTATCCCTGTTAGGAGTTTTCTGTCCTCATTATGAAACCAAATTTTACTTGTTTAGCTGTATCCATTAAGGCCAGCTTTGCCGTACTAAACATTATGTTGATTTGAATGCTCTGCTAAAGGCTTGGACTTCATTTCCCAATCTGTGTCGTTCTTATAGACTGCAGTGCCTTAAGCTATATACATAGATTTTTTTTTTCATCTAGATAGCAAGAAGTGTTGTAGCATTGATTTGCCATTTGAGATCTCTGACACAAATCCTATGTTCTTTCACAAAACAAACTGCAGCCTTTCTTCAGCATAGAAAACATCCTTTTTTTTATTTCTCTCTTTTCTATTCCTTTCTTTTTAATCTCTCAAATACTCAGGGAATTAAAAGCTGAACTCATATTTAAATGAGTCTCTCCCATCTGAATCTCACCATTTTATGTCACATCATAGTGTTTTTCATCTGAAAGCAACTCTCCTGTTTGTCACAAAATCAACTTCCAAATTGAAGTACTAAGTACCAAGTATTTAGCAAGTGATTTGGTTCTCATAATATCTCCAGTCTAATTTACATCCGTCACTTTCTTTTGCATGCAACAACTTCCATTCTCTCTAAAAAGCAAAGGGCTAGACTTTTTTAAGTTAAATGTTGACATAAAAAAGATATTCTACTAATTTGCTTTGCAAATTGAGCTCTCTGTGCCTTAATGTGTAATGTATTCTAAGAGACTTTTAAAATCAATAGATAACTTGTTGTCCCATCCACACAAAGATGCTCAACCATTCTGATTTTCACTTTTCCTATCTTGGAAATGATAATTCTACCACCTACTTCTTCAGTAGGAGAAAAGTTTGTGAGGATTAAAAAGAAGTTTGAATATGCTGCCCTTTTGGGATAAAGAACATTTTTAATAACTATTGCTATTCTGTTGAGCCATCATACAGCTTTTTTTTATTTCTTCAGGATTCTCATCAAAAACTAAACTTCAAACAACCCTCCAGTACAGTAAAGATACAATGTAAACTTTTCTACAGCGAGAAAAAGAAAATGGATGAGCATACTTTTCTATCTTCATTCTCTTTGACCAGGCAGTCAATGACAAAATGACAGAATATGACCACCGAACTGGTGGCTGTTCTCTTGTCCTGAACTTTCCCCAAACTTGGTGTGTGTGCCTGTGAAATCCAAGAGCTTTGGGGGGCCTCAGTTATCCCATATGAAATATCAGGGTAATAGATGCAATGATTGGGAAGCCGGGATGGTTCAGTGGGTTAAGCGCTCACTTTGTATCCCCAGGGACTGAGGATTGAATCCCAATCCCAGCCCTGGACTGTGCAGACCCATATGCTGAACTGGTGTGTGCTTCCCATGTGGGAGGCCCTCAGTTTTGTTCTCATCCCCCGGTTTGGCCGCTGGCTCAAGGGGGTGTGCCTCCCATGCAGGAGGCCACCAGCCTGGTTCCTGCTCTGTGAGGCCCCCTCCCACCTGTGTAGAACCAAACCATGTCAAAAAACTGATGACTACAGCTATGAAGACTACTCTGTGTCCTCCCCATTCTCTCTGTCTTTCTCTGTTTTTGTCTCTCTCTTTCAAAAACAATAAAATATATCTAGATGCAATGATCACCAAGACCTTTTGAATTAGATGCTACAATTTAGACTTTGCCGTTTTAACCTCTGTCAGGGAACAATACTATATTTAATGCAGCATGAAAATAATGATGGTATCACTATTTTTGATGGATTGGTACTGGATAACCTTACATTAAGTAGAACCAGGCTGCATTTTTCAGTGAAAAAATACATTGCCTAATAGAGTTGAAATATAAATAAATAAATAAATAAATCAATCAATAAATCAATAAATAAAAATAAGAGTTCCTTTCTGTCTATTGGAGAAACAAAGTGTTAGTAAAATGAGCTGCCTATTCTATGAGCTCCTGAGCTATCCCGTGGATTATATGAGACATGTAATAAACACTAACACTGTTGTTTCACCCTGTAAAGTAGGTCTCCATACTTATTATTATTTTATTTATTTTTTTTTATTGTTTTTTGACAGAGAGAGAGAGACAGAGTGATACAGAGACAGAAAGAGAACTGAACTGGGGGAACTCCCCAGTTCAGCATATGGGTCTTCACAGGTCAGGGCCGGGATTCGATCCTCGGTCCCTGGTGCTGCAAAGTGAGCACTTAACCCACTGAGCCATCCTGGCTTCCCCATCCATAATTATTTTTTAATCCATTTTCTAGGCCAATTTTCCAAATATACAAAGAAAGCACTCAATAGAGTCATTTAAATCGTGAAGGATAATTTAACTGTTACGCTGAAATTTTTCACTGGATTATATAGTGACATTTCCTGCCTTGGAATAAGCTCCTCCTTATTTCCTCATTGGTTTTAAATGATGAGTTTATAAAGAGCAAAGATTGGGTAACTGACAGTTCAACTTTTACAGCTACTAGCCATGTTTTTGTTCAGAAGAATAAGGCCAAGACTCTCTGTGTACTGATCCACTTGTGATTCAAGAACGCATTCCTAGCGAAGGTACTGAAAGAGAAAATACATGCAACCTTCCTTATTTGTTGGTTCAAAAGTCCACTTGGAGTCAGGGTAGCTGAGAAGAAAATGTACTTAGCTATCTTTTTGACTGAGATGGTTCAATTTCATAAAATAACATTTAACAACCAGATTCTAGAGGGCAGCCAGGAGGTGTCACAAGTCATGAAAAGTAGAATAGCACAGAATTCTAGAACACAATCCAGGGATCAGGATACCTGCAGTCACAGCCAGCTTGGCCATTTACTTCCCTGTGAGAACCCTGGGTGAGTGATAGAACCTTAAAAGAACTTTAATCTCTTAAGTTACATAAAATGTATCAGTGGGCTGTGTCATTTTCCTTTTGCCAAGCTATATTTATAAAGAAGTTTAGAGAGGAGTAAAACGGACAGAGTACTTTCGGTTAACATTTGTAGAGAAAGAAATCATGGGAGTCTCCATGTCTAACAGTGAGAAAACGTGACTTGTCCCACGACACGTGGCAGGTGTATAAACAGGAGCAGCATTTTAAGCAAATTTCATGGACCCCACATGCAACAGGCACCATGATGGGTGCAGGGCTCAGGGTACCAATCAAAATATAGGGTTCAACTTCACTTAAGTCAGTGGTTCTCAAACTTCAGTGTGTGTCAGAATCATCGGGAAGGCCTATTAAAACAAGATTTCTGGGTCCCACTTTCAGAATTTCTGGATCAATAGGACTGGAGTGGGCCAAAGGACAGGCATTTCTAACAAGTTCCCGGATAATGCTGAGGCTGCTGGTATGACGAGCACATTTTAAGGACCAGTGGTTTAGAGGAGGCATTGGAATCTCCCCGTGTATATGAGGGCAATAACCTCACTGTAGGAGGATGTCAAAGGAAGGTTAAAAGAGAGCTCTTTGGAGTGATGGCTTTTTTCTTTTGCCCTGAATACCAGTGTTTGAGGCTGAGAGGAGGAGAAATGGAGTGAGTGGTTGGTGTGCCAAGCCATTCTTTGTATCTTTCTACTGCAAATGCATGCTACTCTTCAATCATTCTTTTAAATATTATGTATACATGGCAGGTTTGTGTGAGTGTGCATGCATACCTTTAGTGTGCATGTGTGTGTGTGTGTGTATAACAGACACAGTGCTAGACTCTGGGTTAGAGCCTACATAAAGAGAGACCAGGGCCATGGCACTGGGTTGATGATAGTCTAGATTCACCTTGAGTCTTACCAGTAGGATTTTGGATATGATGGAAGACTTAGCTGGAAAGTAACTGTTTGTTTAAAGGGAACTCAGCAGTTAAGTGCTTGCCTCACAATGGTGAGGTGTGGGGTTCTATTCCTGGCCTCTGCCCATGCATACTCATATGCTGATCTGCGGCACAACTGGTAACCATCATGATGGTGGCAAAGGTTCTTGCTTCCCATGTGGGAGGCCTCCAGTTTAGTTCCCACCCCACACAGTCCTACATCCACCTGTGTGAAATAATACCATATCACAACTAATGATAAACAACTATGGAGACTGTTCTGGGCCTTCCCCTCTTCTCTCTTTCTCTCTCTCTCACCTCTCAAAACAATAAAATAAATCTTAAAAATAAAAAATAAAATAAATAAAAAAATGAAGGGAATTGTCATAAGAAATCATGAGACCTCCCCCTAGAAAAATGCATTTGTCTGAAGACAACATAGGAAAAAGCCATTACAGAACCTTTAAGTTTCCTTCATTCTCTCTGTAGAGCACTGTTAAGATCAAACATGTACATAAGGCTCACTAGATGGCAGAGCCTGATCTATGCATGAGTCAATTTAGCCTCATCTCAACCCCACAAGGTATGTGTTATCAGAATCTCCACTTACATAGAAATAAACTGAGGTACAGGTCTTTTTTTCTTGACAGTTCAGATAATTTTATATGTTAGATAATGTGTACTTGGTGAAAATCACTTGAATATATGAAATATGGATGAATGAATAAATGATCGACCAGCATGCATTCAATGGTGAGAAGATATTTTGCTCACAGATAATAACTCCTGGCTTTCCCTTCTCCACCCAGAACTGCAAGTGAGCTTGCTGAGGCCTCTGGGCCCCTTTAAAACTAGGTGAAAGTCCTTGTGAAAATGGTTGTTGGTTTTCACAGGATTTTCCAAATCCTGTCTACCTCTGTGTTATTTCTCCTAGCAACTAACTCCATATCCTTTCCCAGCAGGATGGCCTCTAAAGTGTCACAGAGCTTACATAAAGTGCATTTTTTGAATGTAGGATAACAGTTATTGAGTGTCTCCTAGCACATCCGCTCGCTGATGGCCTGGACATCCTAGTGACGACACCTGGTGCATTCTCACAGGGCCGTTCAAGCATTTGTGCCAATAACTCGTATTTTTTTCTCATCCTGTTAGCAAATCAGAGGGTGTTAAATGGAGAATAAAGGCCCATGCCCCTCCAGGGTCATTACCAAGTCTGATGAACATCTGATTATTTTCATGATTTAAATGTTCATCTACTCAGCATGAGAAGGAAAAAGAATTTGAGACCAATTCTCCTCTTTCTCCCAGGTTTTCATTTTTGTTCTAGTGACTGGCCTAGGGTGCTATTTCACAGAGTGGGTCAGAGAATCTAAGCTCCGGTTGATGGTATTGATAGACTTGAGGGTGTTGATTAAGGGACATGATACGGCAAAATACCCTCCTGCTTGCAACCTAGTGTTTGCAGAATCATAAGCTTGCAGAACACGTGCTTCAATCAGCTGGCTGTGTAAGAATTCAATCAGCGTTAATCTAACACAATGCAGCACCTGCTACCCGACTGATTTCTAGTGTCCTTCAATCAAAAGCAGCAGAAGAAAAGCATCATTTATTGCAAGCAATGTTAGCAGACCTGAAAATTCAAGAACCTGAAGTTCAATAGGAAGATCAGGTTCACTTTTTGCTCCTCTTCCGTTGAGATGCCACAGAAAGAGTAAGCTGCTCTTTGCAAAGAAAGTAGAAGAGTTGGCATGTCCAGCACCACATGTACTCCCTATAAAATGAGTGCAGTAATTAGGTGCTGGTAATTAACATTCACTGCTATTCAGCTCTTGAATTTATAGAATCAGCCATATTTTGGGGGCTTGGCTGCTTTTCCTCTAAGCTACAGCACAGAGCACAGAGGACAGATGAAACTAGTAAGCTGTATTAAAAAGGGCCTGACCATGTTTTCAGGCTCAGTCCGAGAGCCAGCTGGCCTCTTTGCTGGAAAATTAATAAACTATCCACCCAAGGGATGTGCTCTCAGTGCCACAGGAAATAAAGCACAGAAACACGATCCCTCCTCCATTTTAAGTTTCCTGAAGGCAGGGACTAGTACGTCTTGCTCACAACTCCATCCGGAACAGGTGGACCATATGTCTGCTGAATGAATAATTAAACAAAGCAGACACCACCAACATTTATGTGCAAAGATGCCTTCTACCACTCAAATTCATACCAAAATAAAAACAACAACAACAACAACAACAAAACCCCAATCCATTGACTATTGAGTTGAAATTGGCAATGGATCAAATTTTTGCATTAACCTTAAAAGGTCCCACAAAATGAAAATAATAAAATTTTCCTAAAGCAGATACTTATTACTGATGAATCTGTGTTTTATAGTTCAAACCCTTAATTTGATAGTACAACTTACAATATTTGACTTGAGATAAAGAATCTGTGACTCACGAGTAACAGAGAATTTGATATCATTACAGAATATGTCCTCAGTCCCCAGCAATTTGCCCAGAAGGATCATTTTACAGCAGGTTGAATTCTCAACTAATTATCTTCAAAACAGCTGGACTACTGGATAAACTCTATCTTAATGCACAGTACAAAACCAATAAGGATAATTAAACTTTGATTTCAGACTAGGCTGACAAGGGGAATGAGTGGAGAGACTGTGTTAAAAATAGAAGATAGAGGGAGACAGCATAAGAATTGTTACCTCTTAAAATCCCTCATCAGGACCAAGAAAGGATATAACTGTTAATATTCTGCCAACTAAATTTGATAAAATTTTATTTCAATCCAACTATTTACCGGTAGTTTGCTTTGGGAAATTTCTATTCAATTCCACTGGGTCCCTAAATGATTTTAAACAGATTATTTAAAAAAAAGAAAAACAAAAAACAAAAAAAACCAAAAGAACCCACAATCACTTCATTTCATCAAAAACATTCAGCTAACAGAATTAGCACCTAGACTTCCTGTGGGCAAATGTAGTAACATTCTCCAAACATGAAATATCTACAGAAAGGTAAATTCAGCTGAAAGGTGATGAAACCATACTTCATGGGAAATGTTCTGAAGCATTTTTGCCAAATGAGAAATCTGTAAATTACCCGGGTAAGCAATCAGCTCCAGATTATAATTGCCAATTTGAGAAAATTTCACCAACAATTAAGCAAAATCAAATAACCCATTTGAGGAAGTGGAATGGTGACAGGTCACCACCTTCTTCTTGTGAAGGTTTATTTTAATTTGTATTTATTTTCCTTCACAAATTAAAATTCCATTCTTTTTTCTTGGTCTAAAAATAATCAAGGTCCTGCAGGGAGAGAGACAGACATTTTTGAAGAATAGTGTCTGAGCAATTTGGTTTCAGCATAGAAATAGGAGTCATGTGAGTATGGGTGGAAATGGTTTTGACCCAATAATAAGAATCTTAAACCTTAAATCTTAAAGTCCACAGGACTCATTTTCCTAGCTTATCATACCTGATTAGTTTTATAAATTAGAAAACACACTAAACTCACTGTAGGAAGATTGGTAGAGTTTATTCCTAGGTTTGATTTTATTCCTAGAACTTCTCACAGCTCTGCCACATGTAGTGATGGGTCTTGGTGAGGTCATTTAAACTCTTTGGAGTTCAACTTCCCTCTCCAATCAAATGAGGTTCCTTCCTGTCTCAAAATCAACATACTGGGTGTTTCAAAAAGATGGACCCGATTTGAAATCATTTGCTTTGAAACTGGGTCCATCATTTTGAAACACCCTATCTTTTTCTATAAATATTTAATGAGTGCCTGCTATGTACCACATACTGTGCTAAGTAAAGGAGATATAAAAATAAATGAAAACTATATGCTAAATATTACTAATAGTTAGCTAATAGCCATCCTCCCATTCTTCCTTCCTAAGAGAATCTCAGTGTTCTCAATGTAGCAATGCATCTAGTGAAAACACAGGTCTTCTAGACTTTCTTGTAGCCAGAGATGACAATGTGACTCAATTCTGTCCAATGCGAAGTAGATAGAAATTGATCAAGAAATCCTGGCATTTTTTTTTTTAATTTATCTGAATTTCATATAAACTTTACTTTCCAGATATGAATGCTGCCACATTCCTCTTCCTTATGTTTTTTCTGGTCTAGAGTGAAAAGAAAGTTTGGATTTGGACAAGCATCTTCACATCAGAAAATGAGAAGAGTTTGAATAAACACCATAGACTATAGGTGGCATAGAGAAAATAAAGACAAGGTCTGGGACATGATTGACAAAAAATAAAAATAAAAAGCTTTTCCTAGCTCTGTAAAGCGTGCCTTCAGGACTCTTTATTGGGATGAACTAACTCCCATTTGGTTCGGCTGTATTATTCAGGTTCTGTTACTTGCAGCCAAGTACAACCTCAACTGAGGCAATGTTTGTATGCACTGACATGTTGAAGGGATTATAGCTACCTACACAAATCAACTAAAATAAAATGGATGAAGGATGTATTCCACCATTATGATGAAGAATAGGTGAGTATAGAAATGGTGTGTACTAGGCAAGGAGAAAAAAAAAGGACCATGATAAAAAATGTGGAGGCATGAGTATTATTATGAAATCAAGCAATTCAAAGTGTGTCATGGATGATGAGGCTGGAAAAAGAAGGAGGTAAGTGTAATCAAATTGATAAAAGCTTGTATAAAAGACTAAGAAGTGTGGGCTTTGTTTTGAAAGACATTGAGATACTGAAGGGTTTTCATGGGAGGAATGAATAACTATTAGTGGGATTTAGGCTTCGTGATACATGGAAAAAGTGCTTGATAGGTCTGTATGCTCAATATATTTAATTATTATTATTATTATTTTTTAAAGATTTATTTTTATTGTTTTTGACAGAGAGAGAGAGAGAGAGAGAGAGAGAGAGAGAGAGAGAGAGAGATACAGAGAGAGAAGGGGAAGGGCCCAGAACAATCTCCATAGTTGTACATCATTGGTTTTTCCAATATATTTAATTATTAACAAATAGAATGAGGAGAATTATTTCTTGGGCAAGGTAGAACCTGAACTAAGAGCTTTTGGATGGAGGTGATCTCACTAAGTATATGCATTAGTTACTTCTCCTTCCCGAAACCTCATTATAATAATAGGAAAGGAAAATAATGAAAGGAATAGTCACAAAACATCAAAGAGAATAGGAGAGAAATCCTAAGCAAATCAGGAATTTCACTAATTTCCTGAAAGTATAGAGAAAGATAAATACAAGGGTAGAAGTAGTTGCACCTCAAGAAAATGGTTTAGCAGAGGAGTGAACTTGTTGAGTAGAATTCCAAAGTGGCTTTGGATTAAAGGTATGGAGGTCAAGATGTGAAAATAAAAATTGAGTAAAAAACTGTTCATTCACAAAGTGATGGTGCTAATCTGTTTCCCAAGCTTTTATTTTATATCCCCATATGTACAAAATGAAGGCATCCCAGTGTTAACCCAATAGTTTCTCTTAAAAAAAAATTCTGTCAAAGAGATTGCCATATTTTGGCATTTGGGACTTTCTAGCACTAACAATCAGTTTTGTATCTGTATTGATAAATGTGAAAAGCCTGCTGATAAATATACTTAATCATATACAATACCCAGAACTTTGGATTTCATGGGAGAAACCTAATGCAAAAAGAGATCTACATTTTCCATAGCAGAGAAAGCCCGTACTAGTTATACTGCAACATTGGTCCAGTTCTTAATAAACATGTATGTCCAGTTAAGCGTTTATAAAGTTTATAAAATGAAAACAATACAATAAAAAATAAAAGCCAAGATAAAGAGAACTGGCCTTGGAAGAAGAAATGGGGAATAGAAGCAAAAGTATTTTTTAAGTGCCTCAAATTCTTGGTGATTTAACATATAAGTTATTACTAATAATACAAAAATACGATACTATAAAGAAGTAATAAGGAGGAAATACCAAGCCCATGGAAGTTAAAAATATTACCGTTGTATTAAAATAAAACTATAGGGTATGAGATCAGCTAGAGGGATTCTCTCAGAAATCAAAGATGGGAAACGTGTGAGGAGGGCTGCACACTGAAGTGGTTAAGAGCATTGACTATAGAGCCTGGTTACCGCATGGAACACTGCCTGGCACTTTCTAGTTGGGACCTGGAATGTTCCCTTTGTCTCTTGCACCTCAATTTTCTGATCTTTGAATTAGGATGTTACCAATTACCTCTGTAGATTGTTGTAAAGATCACTGAGTTGATATAAGTGGTTTGGTTAGAACAGTTCCTGTAATATAGTATGACCAAGTGCTATAAAACTTACAAACACACACTCACATACACAGATGTAGTCAACCCAAGAAGTCAACACTGACCCATAAAAGTTGCAAGTTAGGAGAAAATTTTCCACAATATTAATTGGCTACTAAACAGGATGAATGAAAAATGACTCATACATAGATGCATCATGCATGTGAAAAGTCAAAACACTAAGAATAAAGCAATGTCCTAAAGACTTCAAATAAAAATAAATATATTTGACAGCTCACATAGATAGGTCCTCTATAAAGGATTAATCATCAGGGCTGACAGATATATATATATATATATATATTTAATCCTGAATGAAAGAGGCTAAACGTGGCAAAAACAATTCTATAACTACACCTCTACCTGTAACGGAAGAGAAAAAAATCAGATGTACATTCAAGGACCCAGAAAATTTAACTCGTACATCTATTTCTTGAGGAAGTTACTTGAGTTTGCACTAAAGCCAATTTAGGGTTAAACAAAGAATGTCTCTCTCAAAGAAATAAGGTCTAAAGACAAAGAAAGAGGATGATATTGGATAAAAGAAATGATGGTATTAAACTAGAAACTAATGGAAATAAGTACTAAATTAACAGCATTATGACAGGCCTTTCCAGTATTAGCCCAAATAAAACCAGAAGCCAGAGGGCTCCCCATGAATGCCTTTAATAAGAATGAATGGATTCCAGCCTTTGAATGAAATATTTAAATAAGTAGAAGGCATTAGGTTATGTTGAAAATATGCATATTTATTCTCTTAGAAAGAAAAAAGCAAGCCATTTAGAAACTCTAAAATAAACAGAGAAAACTAAGTAAGTAAGGTCCAAATATGGAGCAATTTGAAATGCCGAATAAATTTAGCAATTGATGAAGATTAGGAAAAGACAATCTATTTAACTTGAATGATGAGAAACTACAATTTAAGTGGCCAGAAACTTCAAGTGGCCCAATTCAATGGGTCATACTGAAGCCATTGAGAAAGAATGTCATCCTCTAAGAAACACCATTTACAAAACTATAATGTAAGTGCTTTTTACTGCCTTTAAATCCTTAGAATCAACCTAGAGACAAAACACACGAAGGGAAATATGCTTACAAAACAGAAAGCAAACATAAGTGAAGGTTCATGTTCACTGATAGAGGTTGGGAGATGAAAGGTGTGAGGAGGTAAGAGCTCCATCTCTTAAATGGTGAATAAACAGATTATTTTACTATGTGCATGTATTGCTAGGATAAAAAAAAAGAAGTCGAGCACATTGAACATATCTTTACTGGAGTCAATCACTTGACCCCATCCCAAGTCTTTCTGTCCCCGGAAATGAAAGGAGACAAAAAACCAGTCATAGATAATAGTAACAGAGTCTTGGGAGTCTCAGCTCGTTTCTCCTGTGCCAGGCACAGATATCCTTTCCCACATTCTAGAATGATTTGTTTATGCTACTCCCTTGTCTTCTCTCTACAGTTGTAAATAGTGTCTCCCTAAGAAAAGATGTTCTACGTGGCGGCCAGTAAAAGTTCACTTACTGATTAAGAAGTTAAAAGGTATAAGTATAACATAGTAAAAGTCCATTATGCAAGATCTCCGAATCACACCCCAAGAACCCCCTCTTTAATTCTGCATAGCTGTGGTCAGAGACCTCTGAATAAAGTGTATAGATTTGGGGTGCCAAACTGCAGCAAAGTGGCAGTGTGTCCATGCAACTAAATGAGCTCATCTCATTAAGGGTTTATTTGTTTGAGTTGTACATGAATATACCAAATTACATTATCGGATCATAGTCCTGCTTCTGATTTATTCCTTCTTTGTTCTTCAAGGCTTCGTACATCTAAGCAATTAACCTCGCAAAGAGCCGGAGAACACATAATTATCCTCATTTGTCTAAACGTCGCCAAGATGGCCGCCTTTCAATTAACCTTCTGGGGATGGAAGAAAGTTGGAGTGATATAGTGATCATTTTTAACCTCACTGTATGCTTTTTTAAGTAATTTAATTGAAATAGCCAGATGATAAAATAGTCAGATACTGTTTCCACAGGTAAAAGGATCAAGCGGGTTTTGAGGGAGAGATGACTGGAAAGTTGAGCGAGCTAATGAGACAGATGATGCATGGCATGAGAGAGAACTTAGGCACAACAATATGTGGAACTGTGTCTGTGAGCTGCAGAACCAAGGTCCATGGTAATCCCAGAACCAGAAGACAACGAATACTTAAGATCTAGCCCTTCATTAGCTTCAGCAGACTATGGGAGCCCAAAGACTAAATAATAATATTGCTCAAAGAGGAAAGATTAAGGAGAGGGAAAGAAGGTAACTATTATTGAATATGTAGTATCTGCCAGCATCCTGCTAGGCACTTTAGGATCAGAATGTCATATAACATGTCTGTACATGAATATACCAAATAATATCTCCTGAGTCACACCAAACTGATGAGAACAGAAATAGAGCACGCTGATGAGGACTTCTTGTATAGCTACATTATTATATTATTCAGAGATATGACTGAGGAATGGTTCACAGGGAGAACAAAGTGAGACCAATTGCTCTAATAAAGCCATCTGTACCATGCCTTACAGGTCTTTTCCTTATATATGCTATGCTTGTGTATGTCATTTTCAATTCTGCTATGTACAAATGTATTACACACTAAATGATGGTAATTCACGTCATGTTCAGTTCTGGGTAGCACTCTCAAAGAGAAACATTAATAAACGCTCTTGTTGCTTGAAATCATGTTATAGAAGGAATCACAAAAATGCTGGAGATGTTGAGCCTCAACTTCAGCTTGGGGCAGGTTTGACAGTTTGCTTCAAAGAGAAGAAGGGTTGGTTGTACGTAAGAGAGAAAGACGATGTATTCAGAGGAAATTAGCAAAGCTAATAGGTAGAGCTTCAAGGATGATAGGAACTGCAAATTTATATTTAGCCAAAATTTAATGACTGACATATTTCATGATGAAATCTGCCTCCTATTTTGAGGCACTATTATTTACAGTATGCTCCTATCACAGTGAACATTACAGTGGGTGCAAGAAATACTTAAAAATGGATTTTTACGCTGAATGAGGAGCCAGAAAGACTTCTCGAGTTCCTTCTGACACGTAACTTAGATGGTCTCCAATCCTCATAATCACAAGGCTAACAACTGCACTTAGAGAAATTAACGTTTTTCTGTTTTTACCAAACACACCATCTTTCTTTTCTGTGTAGTTAAAAACTCTTCAAATACTCTTATAGTGGGAGTCCCCTATCTGCACAGGAGTATCATGAAAAAAATGGGGTGGGGGACTCTTACACATCAATAGCACATCCACATTTACAGATTTTTCTATTTAGAATATAATTTGGGATGCTAAAATAATCATTATTTATTTATACTGAGCTGCAGTCAAAAGACCACATTAGCTGTTACCTAAGGAACTGAAAATCAGACACAGTAGGTGACAGAGCTAAAGATCACCAGAATCCCTCTTCTTCCTGGATATCATTGGGGTACAAGTGATTTACCCAGACTCCAGCAATAGAAAGGGTTAGAGAAGGTGGTTATATTCTTTGCTCCTCAGGAAACACTGAAAGTTCATTAATTGAAAGGGAACATAAAATGAAACTAGCAAATTTTCTCAGTGAGTTAGAATAAGGCAGCTCCAGATAGTTCTAAAAATTAGACACAAGAGTAATACCTCTCCTTTATACAAACAATTGGTTACCAAAATCACATCATATTTAGAAAAAATAAAGAAGACAATACTTTAACGTAACAGTATCTTTTTCTTGAACGCTCGTTTCATATTGAGCATATTTAAATAAAACGGTCATCTGTCCCTTGATTTGAGTTTCTTATTTGTAGCCCCATGAGTCATATAGTTTTACTCTTCTTCTTCAAAAATGGTAGGTATTTAAGAAACACAAAGGGAACCTCACCAGTTGTGACATCCCTTTTCCAGAATTTTCCAGCAAGCTGAGCTCTGACCTCTTGCAGTGATATTCATCAATAATGCACAGCTGCTAACCTGGTGTCTCCACCTGCACTTGTGGAGAACCTTTCAGTTATCTGATGGAAACAGGTCAGCATCCAGTCTGGTCTGTGCTAAAAGATGAATCTTTTCAAACTAGCATTTTTTTTAATGTTTAAAAACACTTTTACTTTGAAGTAATTTTAGATATATAGGAGAGTTGCAAAGATAATATAGAGAACTCTTGTAAACACTTCACTTAACATCTTCTATAACCAGGGTAAATAATCTAAACTAAGACATTAATATCGGTTGAATACTATAAATTAAAGGATAGATTACTCACTATTCCTAGTTTTTTCCACTGATGTCCAGAACCTCATCCACCATCCGACACCGTATTTAGTTGTTATGTCTTCTAAGTCTCCACAAATCTGTAACAGTACCTTGGTCTTTCCTTGTCTTTTAGGACTTTGACCATGGCCAATAATGGCTGAGTATTTTGTAGAATGTCCTCAAGTTTGGGTTTGTCTGATATTTACTCATGATTGGACTAAGAATAGCAAAGAGCTCATGTTCCTTCTCATTGCACCAAATCACAGGGAACAAGAAACCACATCACATCACTTGTGGTATCAGCTTTGGTCACTTGAGAAAGTGGTAGCGACCATGTGCCTCCAGTGTAAAGGTACAATTTTCCCTTTTTCCACACTCTAGTTATCAGATGGCAATCACCGAGTCTAGCTCATACTCAGAGGGAGAATATTAGGCTCCACTTCTTGGAGAGAGGAATTACAAAGCATTGTGATTTGTTAAAGTCAATTCAATGATTCATTGTATTGTGGGAAGATACACTGAGGCTATGCAAATATACTTTGTCTCCTTACAGTTTTGCCCACTAATCTGAACTTTCATCAGTGGACTTTGCCTCAGGCAGGCATTGCTTTGAATACAACTTTACTCTAAAGGTATTCATAAATATATTATAAATAAATTATAATATTATCTCAATTAAGAAACAAATGCTTAGTGGAATTTCATAAATATTCCACACTTGTAACCTAGAACACAATGGATATACTCTTATGGTTGTCTTGATCTGGTGTACATTTGTATCATATATGAAGCGTGTTAAAAATGAGGAGACCTAAGCCACAAATGTTTATGTTGAAAAAATTTAAGTGGACTAGAATCTGATATAGACCAAAAGAGTAAGAAACAGGTGTCTATTAAAAAGAGTCAATTTTTAAAAAAATTTTTTTATCACAGAGCGAATCAGGGTCAAGATGGCAGAGCAGGTAAACATTGTGCTTGCCTGTGTGGTCATTTTCATGACCACATCAAAATTGCAATTAAACTACAGAAGTGTCCAAAGTCTGTCTCAACCAAGGTCCTGCAGCTGGGGACATACAGAAGAAGCCACCTAGAGACAGGAAAGAGGAGCAGAGATGACCCAGGGGTTGGCCCCACCTTGCACGTGACTTAAAAATCAGGAGGGCTATCTCGGCTGTGGAGGTCCCCACTGGAGGAGCAAAGAGTCCCAACTATACATTAGGCTCCCCAGCCTAGGGTTCCAGTGCTGGAGAGAGAAGGCCTCACAACTTCTGGCTGTGAAAACCAGCAAAGATTGTTGCTGAGTAAGACAGAGTGCCGCTAGAGTCCACGTGATCCTCTTAAAGGAACAGCACACACACTTACTCACTGACAGACATGCTCTGAGCTCCAGCACTGGGACAGCATCTTAAAAGGTGCCAGGGGACAAATGGGGAGAAACTGAGTGATCTGGCTTCAGGGGGAGGGCTGGAGAGGCGGCTCTGCCACAGACAGATATGATGGTGGAATCAATTCTTCATTTGTTGAGCTTTTCTCCTCCTGGTGCAGACTCAGGAAGCCTCTATATCTGAGTTTCCATCAACCTAGTGACCACCATTGATCTGTTTCACCCTGGTGACTCCCTGAGACTCTGCCACACCAAACATTTAAGCCCATCCAAGCCACTTCCGGTGGCATTACCATAAAAATGGCCTGTCTCGACTCATGACACAGACTGTCCAGAAATCTCTTCTTGGTTTACAAAACAAGCAGTATCTGGCTTCAACAGGTTCCATACTTCTTGCTGAGCAGCCCCAAACCCAGAACTAGTGGCAGTCAGCCTCAATTCACGGCTTGGCCACTCGAGGCACCTCTAAACTCCATGCAGGTGGTAGCCATCGTGGATCACTTTGGGGCTCACGCCAGGTGGCCCTAGGCAGGGCACAGGCAGAAGCTGAAATGGGCTTTTTTTGAGGCCCCTCACAGGAGGGGGTGGCATGCCCAGTGGCTAACTTGGAACTGAGTTGGAACCTATCCTGGCCTCCTCCAAGGACAATATACCCAAAGGGCTGCCTCAACAGGCACCAGCATCCTGCTAAAACAAATGCTGCTCCACAGGATCAGCCCCTGCACAATAGATACTCTGCTGCAGTCATGGCCAGTGCTCACAAACAATTATTCCAAGAATCAATCCCTTCCATTCACTTGCAAGCAGTGATCAAGGCTGAAGTACAACAGGAAAGCAAACACAACCCACGCAAGAAACACACTTGAAGCACTGACTCAGGTGGCCAGGGAGACTGCACCACTGTATCCCATAGAGCAACTACTACCTAAGTTCACTCTACAAAGACCAGGAGACATAGCAACCCTACCTGATACATAGAAACACACACACACAAACACAGAAACAGTTAAAATGAGGAGACAAAGAAACATGCCCCAAATGAAAGAACAGAACAAAGCTCCAGAAAAAGAATAAAAAAAAAAAAAGAAAAAATGGAGACAAGCAATCTACCAGATTCAAAACATGATTATAAGGGTGCTCAATGATCTCGAAGAACTTCAACAAAGAGACAAGAGATATAAAAATGGAGAGAGAAAATGTAAGAAAGTACCAGTCAGAAATAAAGAGCATAATAACTGAAATGGAGAGTATATTAAAAAAAATCGTCAATAGATAAGATAAAGCAGAGGATTAAATCAGAAATTTAGATGGTGAAATAACAAAAAATACTCATCAGAACAGCAAAAAAAAAAAAAAGAATCCAGAAAAATGTGGATTGTTTTAAAGGTCTCTGGGACAACATCAAGTGTAACAAAATTTGCAGCATAAGGGTACCAGAAGAAGAAGAGAGAGAGCAAGGAACTGAAATCCTATTTGAGAAAATAATGAAGGAAAACCTCTATAATCTGGTGAAGGAAAAAGACATACAAGCCCAGGAAATGTAGAAAGTTTCAAACAAGATGAACCCAGAGAGGCCCACACCAAGAAACATCGTAAGTAAAATTCCAAAGGTTAAACAAAGAAAGAATCTTAAAAGCAGCAAGAGAAAAGCTTGCTGCTTTTCTCCCATAGGACAGTCAGCTGATATTTCAACAGACACTTCGCAAGCCAGAGGGAGTGGCATGAGATATTCAAAGTGATGAAAAGCAAGGACCTACAACCAAGATTACTCTATCCAGCTGTAATTTAGAATCAAAGGACAGATCAAGAATTTCCCAGACAAGAAAGAGCTAAAGGAGTTCATTACCACTAAACCAGTATTACAAAGAATCTGAGAGGGACCTCTTTAAGATTAAAAGAAAGATAAAAGCTATGAATAATAAAATGGCAATAACTACATATCTATCAACAATTGCTTTAAATGTAAATGAATTAAATGCTCCATATAAAAGATAGGGTGGGTGGCTGAATGAATAAGAAAACAAGACACATGTTGCTATAAGAGAATGACTTTAGATCAAAAGATATACACAGGCTAAAAGTAAAGAAATGGAAAAGATATTTCATGAAAATGGAAACAAAAAATTTTTAAAAGCTGGAGTAGCAATACCTATGACAGACAAAATAAGACTTTAAAACAGTGGTGGCCAATCTTTTGGATTCCCTGGGCCATATTGGAGAACTGTTTTGGGCCACACATGAAATACAATAGCTGATAAGCTAAAAAAAACAAAAAAAGTCACAAAGAAAATGTCACAATATTTTAAGAATTTGTGTTGGACCTTAGCCATCCTGGGCCACAAGTTGGACATACTGCTTTAAAACAAAGGCTATAACAAGAGATAAAGAAGGACCCAGTAATTCCACTTCTGGGTAATTATCCAAAGAAATCCAAAACATTACTTCGAGGGGATATGTACTTTCATATGTTCATTGCAGCATTTTTTACAATGGCTAAGATACGGAGGCAGCCTGGGTGTCCATCAATGGCTGAATGGATAAAGAGTAGGTAGTACATATATACAATGGAATATTGCTCAGTCAAGAAAGGGAGGGTTATTGCCATCTGTGGCAGC
>PVKE010005912.1:29967-43746 GCA_004027555.1 Craseonycteris thonglongyai
GGGGGGGGGGGGGGGGGGGGGGGGGGGGCGGCGGTAAAAAAGGGAAAGCTATTAAGAAGTACAAATTTGTTGTTACAAAGTAGTCGTGGGGATGTAGGGTGTAGCATAAGAACTAGAGTATACAAAATTGTAATAACTAGGTATGGTCAGATGGATACCAGATTTATTGGGGTGATAGATGAGGGGTGAAAAAGGTGAAGAGATTAAGAAGTACAAATTGGTTGTTATGAAATAGTCATGGGGAAGTAGTATAAAGCATGAGGACTATAGTGAATAATATGGTAAAACTATGTATAGTGCCAGGTGGGTACTAGACTAGTCAGGCGGATCAATTGTTAAGTGACATAAATGTCTAACCACTATGCTGTACACCTAAAATTAATATAAATAATATTGAATGTCAACTCTCTTTGAAAAATTAAAAGAGGAAGGAAAAGATTTAAGATTTAATCAATGGTGGAATATAAAATGGTATAATACTGGGAGTTGTCCCATCACTCAAATAATCAATAAGTAAAATGCTTATGTTATGATCAGTGTCATGGCATACATTACAAAGGAAATATGAAGATATATAAGACTTGGTTCTGGCTATAGTTATTCATTGTCTGGTTAAAATGATAAAACAATTAGTTCATTAACAGCTTAATAGTTGTCAAAGGGTCAAATTTTGGATTGAGTCTACAAGTAATTGGAGAATTAAGAAAGGAGAGCTAAGGGGGGGTGGGGCTAGAGAAATCATGAAAGGCTTTATGAAGGAAGCACAATTAGAGATGAACTTTCAATGTTGAAGAGGGTGGGGAGGAGTCAAAAGGTCAAGAGGAAGGAAGACCCTGAGGGAAAAGTTCAAGGTGTTATCAACACCAGGCACAGAGAGTGGGTGGATGAATGAGACCTGTTTGGAAGGACCCTGAAGACCAGATAATTAACTCTGGATTTGATGTGAATATCAAAGGACTAGCCTAAGAACAGGGGTATTTTAGGAAAACCAACCCATCTTTTATTGCTGTTCTCTCTTCATACCCACATACATTTCTCTGAAGAGGAAGCCACTCAATTAACACTGGTGATGAAATAATAAAATCTGAACAAATGGAAAAAGAAAAACAAAAACAAAAACAAAAAACAACCCAAAAGAGTAACATTCAAATAGAACAAACGCAAGGGAACACACTTAAAGGATAGTTAAAACTGCTCAAAACATATGATGGGGGTTGATTCCTGCATATGATCATTAGATAGGATTCTAGAACTTGACACAACTTATAAGTCATCTTAAAATAAACTACCTGATTTGGACGCTCACATTAGTCGCTTGAACTGGATATTATGCTCATTTTACATTTTAGGAAATTTAGGCTCAGAATGGTAATGAGTCACCCAGAAAAACAGAGCTAACAATTGGCAGACCCTGGTGTTTTGATCATGCACCATCTAGCACCAGCGTATGTATGCATGTGTGACACATACAGTGTATACGTATGTATGTGATAGACTAATCAGACTTCCCATTTTAAACAGGACAAAAAACAACAGTACTGTCCCATTTCAAACGGGAAGTCTGTTCAGGCTAATATATGAACATGTATACTATACATAAGGTAGTTGACCCTTGAACAATGCAAGGGTTAGGGGTACAGATCCCCATGCAGTCAGAAATCATGTATAACTTTGGAATCCACAAAAACTTTACTAATAGCCTACTGTTGACCAAAAGTCTTACTAATAATAAAAACAGTCAATTAACACATATTTTCTATGTTATATGTACATAGACTACATTCTTAGAGTAAAGTAAGATAAGAAAAATTTTATTAAGGAAAACATAAAAAAGAAAAAAACACATTTACAGTTTTTATTGAAAACATCCATGTGCAAGTGGACCCACCGTTCAAACCTGGCTTGATCAGCGGTGACTGTACCTGTTCACAAGCAAGAAATCTTTTCTTCTCTGCTCCTTCCACATTCACACCTCTCCCTTAAAAATAGCTAAACGCACATACAGCAATGCTACTACCTAAGGAGTAGCTTACACAATGAATATTCTACCAAAATATCAACAGCCTGCCTTAAATATATAAATTTGTTCTAGCCCTCACAATTATCAGAGCCTATTTGAAAAAAAAATTTGGAAGAATTACATTGTTTTTAATGCATCTCCCCTTTGGATTCCCTCAGTCTTAAAGCTCTTGTCCCATAAGGTGGTGGCAGGGAGCTTTCCTGGAAAAAAGGGAAGGTATAGTTATGTCTCACAGAAATAAATGCACCTCGGACAATGAGATGGGATGTTGTGTGCAATTGATTTTGTAGAGGCCAGCAGGGAGATGAATATAATTAGTGGAACCACAGGTTACTCAGTGCTTCAGGCTGGTTTTCTCAAAACCCCTAAGCATTCCACAGGTGCCCCCACCCTTCCCTCACATCCCTCCTCCCCAACAAGTGGTCAGGCATGAGCTTGCCTGTCTCCATGGAGAAAATGAAGGTCACCTCTTAATAAGCCTCCACTTCGGTGGAAGAGCTGTCATTGTGAAACTGTATTTATTTCAATAAAAGAAAGGTTTGGTTGTGATCGTGTCTGACACTGGGCACAGTCTTTTCTCTCTTTCAAGCTGGATGGTCTAATAAATATGTATTGTTTGTAACAGAAAGTACTGGGTCAAACTCCCACCCCAAGAACACGGGATTAAGAAGCCGCCGCGCCAGCTGCCATTGCTATAGCTCGGCCGCCGCATGTCAATAAAACTCTGAGGTTCGTCACATTTCATTCACTGACAAGCGTGGCCTTCCAATTCATCTCTGAGCTGCTGCTTCCTGCACAGCATGAAATCGGGCCCACTAAAAGGCAATTTCAGCTCCTGCTTCTTGCAGGGTTTCCAGTTTTGATGTGCAGCTCTGACACTGGGCAGCCTGGTGGTCAGGGAACGGGAGGGGAAATAACATGCAGTTTGCTAGAAAGAAAAGAAGGAAAGTGATAAAACAGAATTTTAAATCCAACTAACCCAAATCAGCTTAAAGCACATCTCCTCATTACTGGTGTAGGAGTTGCTCATCTCTAAATGTGTATCAGTTAAGTGAAGTTCATCTCTGTTTCCCAAAGTTCACTTCTGCATGGACTTTTCACCCCCCACCCTGCCCCCTGGTGTGTTCTCATTTAAGGAGACACGTGTGTTTCCTCCTCTTTCCTATATGCTTGTTCCCTTTGTTTTCTCTCTTCTATCTGAAAGAGTGAAAGAGTTTGGGAGTTCCTTTAACATTCTGAGAGAACAGTCATTATTTCATTATGAAAATGTAATGTCACCCAGAACAAGATGTTTTATCATAAAATTATAATGACACTGTGCGTTGTAATTCATCATGTGCTTTATTTGCCGATTCATTAATGAATCCATCTGAGATTCCGGTATAATGGCCTCTAATTCTACAGGTGCAATACTTTGCAGTAATTACTCTAAATTACAATTAACTTTTCTAGTTTCCAGGAAGGGTTTGGTAAGAAATCATCTCATTTATCAATAAGGCAAATATCTTAACACTCCTTTAACCAATATGCCATAAGAAACTCTAAGAACTTTATACAATAAGTATATTTTATCATTATAAATAGAAACTGCTTTCTTGGAAATTAAAGTATAGCATTTTCTTTAAAAAACATTTCAAATTAAAAAAAAAATGATCTTACATCATTAAGAAAACTTAGAACACAGATGGGAGACCATTGCTCCAAGTTTCCTATCCTAAAGCAAAGCTATGTTCTTTGATGTACAGTGTATTCAAATCTCAGACCCAAGATAGGCTTAGCCAGAAACCTAAAATCGGCCAGATAACTGTTTTTCATCTCATTACCTATAGCATTCAGGGTCAACACCTGAGGCCCAAAGTTACCAATAACAGTGTCAAGTAGGAAAAGAGAGTTGTCCAGGTGCCATTTTGTTTATGTGTCCCATCTAACGAAGAGTTGTCTGACAACAGCGATCAAAAACATTCATATTTGTTGACCCCATAATTCCACAGCAGGGAAGGACTCCGGTGCAAATGATCCTCTCTTCTATCTCCCCTGCAAAGGTTCTCACAGCAAAAATTATTAAAGTGTTATTTACCGCAGTGGAAACAATCTAAGTCAACAGTAACAGGAGATTGCTTAGATTAATTTTAGGTTATATCCTCAGGACTGAATAGGCTGACCAGACATCCCATTTTAAATGAGGCATAAAACAACAGTACTGCCCTGTTTCAAATGATACATCTGGTCTGCCAAGTCTCACTGGGCTAAATTCAAGGTGTCAGTAGGCTAAGGTGACCAGATTTTACATTGGTAAAGCGGGACACCATTAACCGGGGGGAGGGGGTTCTTGATTAAAAATTGGGTCTATCTCCCGCCGTTCCCTAGCTTGTCATGCATTCTTTCCAAACATCGGGACTTTTTTAAAATGCCGCAGGAGATGAGACGAATCATTAAAAATCACGACTGTCCCGCCAAAAGTGGGACGTCTGGTCACCTTACTGGTAGGCTAACCATAGGTACCATTTGAAAGAGGACAGTACTGTTGTTTTCTGTCCCATTTAAAATGTCTAGTCAGTCTAGCAGAATATTATTAATATATAGACATTTAAAAACTATGAATTATACATGAATATTTAAATTATAACATAAAAGTATAAATACAGGAAAACTCAGACCCTATAAAATGCAATACGAGACTGAAAGAGTAGCCAACAATTTGTTGCTACCATCTCCCTTTCTCTAGCCGGTATGGTTAAAGATGATTCCTCCTCTTATTTTCCCACTTGTTTTTCTATTCTCTCTTGAAGACATTAAGGCATGTCTAATAAAGACATTTCTAATTTTTGTAAAAATCTGTGTAAAAAATATTGCAAAGTTGTCTGCAACCTGGGACATAGCATAATACCTCTGAATAACGCATCTGTCTGAAAGGTTATCCACCTGCAAATAAGTCTAGAAGTTAACAAGATACCAGCCACATAACATTTTTCACACTGAACACCTGGAAAGATGGTTCAAAACCCCATCTTCTTCTATAGTAGCTTCAAGGACAGTGATAAGAAAACTACAAAAAGCCAGAGAGCTATAGCCTAGCTCGCAGTGCGATGACATAATGAAAGTGTAAAAGTTAAAGTCAAAATACCAATTGATAAATCTTGACTTTAGGCTCTGAAGCTTGACAGAAAACCTAT
Organism: Craseonycteris thonglongyai; assembly: GCA_004027555.1. Taxonomy (NCBI): domain Eukaryota; kingdom Metazoa; phylum Chordata; class Mammalia; order Chiroptera; family Craseonycteridae; genus Craseonycteris; species Craseonycteris thonglongyai. Next base: position 35,161 of record PVKE010005912.1, read on the forward strand.
AGATGGTGATGTCGGGGCTGGAATGGGAACAGGCTGAGAGCACTGGCTTATCAAAGACTGTTCTAATGTTTTATTTGAGTAATGGGCCTTGCAAATTAGTGCCCCTGCGGCCTGAAATACATATCTTTTCAAGGACACACCGGTTTTCAATTCGACAGGTGATCTGGGAAACAATCCCCAAGGGGAGCTTTGATTTCTGTACTTTTCAGACACAGTTATATTTTATTCGAGCTAGGATGATGTGGGAGATAGCAGAGAGCTCTGAGGGTGATCTGAGGGACTGGAGAGGAAATGGAGCAGAAAACAGCTCAGAGTACAAAGGAAAGGAGGGCTCTAGGGAGAGAAAGTCTGCTCCAGTCTGAGTGACAACACCTAACAGGGTCCACGCCACCTCCCTGCTCACGGGAGGGAGGGGCACGTGGCCAGCAGATGCATTGCCCCGGTCGGTCCTCAGATGCAACTTTACTCCCTTAATTCCTTGCTCGTAATGGTCCTTTCCCCTCAATCTCTCCCTAATTTTCCTGATCACAAAACAGTAAGACAGCGTGTAGCTCAACACTGGCTTTTCATAGAGGCTAGTTTCATCTACTCCCCCATTCACTAGTCTATTTAATACATACGTACTGTGCATCTACTATGTGCCAATCACCACACCAAATGCTACTAATGTGCAGAGGAGTAACACACAACGGCTGCTCATGGTCTCTTCACAGAGTGAGTACATGCCAGGGTGTTAGGAACACAGACTTTGGAACCGGGAGACTTGGATTCCATTCCTGTCTGTGCCACGGCTAGCTCAGTGAGCTTGAACAATTAAGCCCCATTTTCTCATCTATTAAACTGAGATAATGAAAGCTGTCTACAAATTACTGGAAGGAATAGAGGTAAATATATGTCAAATGGATGATGAGACATGGTTGATGCTTGATGGAAGCCCCCCTCCCTTTTTTAAATGACAAGCCTATTTGACTTCTCAAATTTACGTTTCTTAAAAGCAAGTCAGTGCCAATTAATTTTTAATCTATCTGCTCAGGGATTCAGCACAGATGTGATTTAAATCACCACATCTATCTATAGATGGAAAGAAGGGGGTGGGCTGGGGGTGCACAGTGACATGCTGGGTAAGAAAGTTGCTCCTAGAACTAGCTGAATGTCCACACAGTAGCCTATACCTCCCCGCCACCCCACCCCCACGTACAGGCAGGTAATGATAGAGCAGAAAGACCTTAATGCCACATCCTTGACTTCCAGTGTCAATGACCTGCAAATCCCAGAGGCTCACAAGCCCTGTCCAGGAAGTATACTGTAGGCTTAAAAGGCCCATGCTGCAGGGAGGGTATTCCCATGATAGAAGACAGAGGCAACAAAACATATCCCTATCTATCTATCTATCTATCTATCTATCTATCTATCTATCTATCTATCTATCTATCTATCTATCTATCTATCATCTATATATCATCTATCTATTATATATATTCATGATATCTATCTATGATATCTATTATCTATCATCTATCTATCTATGTATCTATCTACTTATTATCTCTCTATCTGTAGTAGCCTTAATACCAACTCTGAAATCCCTGGAAAAGTGAGCCCTATAAATGGTTGTATATGAATAAAATCTTTATCATCAAATTTTAATTTAACTTACTTCTGTAGGAAATCCAATGTAATAGAATGTTCCTACAAAATGTGCACTTTTTCTTTCTGGAGTTTAATACCTAGTTTTTACAACACAGAGGTAGATGTCATTTATATTATTTTAAAAAGTCGGCACTCTGAACTTCAACTCTATAATTTTAAATTATTTTTCAGGTAGGTATAAAATTGAATCATTTATTAAGTACCTAGTATATAGGCTTAGCATTGAAATTACAAGATGAGTCCATTACATAAACAACATTTAAAATGCCCCAAAGATACGAGATAAAAAGTTTTTTTTTTATAAATATTTTTAAACTACCAAAAAGGAAATGAATAAATAACATTAAAAAAAATAATAAAGAAAGAAAGAAAAAGTTATCAGAAAGAAGGATTTATAGTCAGTAATTTAACCTAAAAATTTTCAACCTTAACTCTTGAGCAAATAAATGAAATTAAAACATTAATATACTTTGTCCTTTATCATGTTATAAGAATCAATACATCTGGAAACTACCTAATTGTTACCAACCAATGTCACCCCATTAAATTTAACAACAACAACAAAAAAGAATCAATCATAAGGACTAAATAATATAGTCAAAAAATCAAATAAAAACAATAATATTGCATAATACTGAATAAGGTTCTATGGAATTGACTAACATTCATGGTTTATAAACAAGTAAATGATTATGACTGTTGTAAATCTAATTGGATGCTTTTGATTCAGTGGTCTTACATTTTAGGATCTATTACAAGGAAATAATCAGTGACGAGAACATAAATTTATATTTTATAATGATATCAGAATATGATTTCTAATTGTAAAAAGAGAAACAATCCACTATTCAACAATAGGCACTGACTAAAGTCACTGTTATAGAACATTACACAGCTGTTACAACAGATGATTTTAAGAATACATTATGACCTGAGAAATGTTCACAGAGTTATGAGTAAAAAAGATACAAACTCGTATACAAGTATTATTAACACTATGCAAAAAAACATTCATAAAATAAGGCTGGAAGGATATACATGTACATATACATAAAAATTTTAATTATGGCTTATCTCCTGGTGGTAGAATTATTAGAAATTTTTGTTTTCTTCTTCATACTTTCTATATTTTCCAAATTATCTAAAATTGACATGTGCTACACTACATTACAAAAAAAAAAAGAAAGAAAGAAAGAAAGAAAAACAAATTAAGGGGATGCTGGCATAGCTCAGTGGTTGAGTGCTTGACTCAGCAATTGCGCGGTCTAGGGTTCTAGTCCCAGCCCTGGTCCGTGCAAACCCCATTTGCTAAAATGAGGCATAACTGGTAACTGCTAAAATGAGGCATAACTGGTAACTGCTGAAATAGCTCAGCAGTGAAGGTTCTCACCTCCCATGAGGGAGGCCCTGGTTCACTTCCAGCCCTGTGTGGCCCCACCTAAGTGGAATGAAACCATGTCACAACTAATGATGAACAACTATGGAGATTGCTCTGGGCCCTCCCCTCTTCTCTCTCTCTTCTATCTTCTCTCAAACAATAAAATAAATCTTAAAAAAACAAAAACAAAACAACAACAAAATTATACGAATCTTCCCTTACATAAAACAATTTAAGAAAGTCAGAAAATAGGGAAGCCAGGATGGCTCAGCAGGTTGAGTGCTCCCTTTGGAGCCCCCGGGCTTGAGGATTGAATCCCAGCCCTGGCTCGTGTAGATCCATGTGCTGAACTGGGCTGTGCACTGGTTCAGTTCTTTACAGGGCCTATGTGGGAGTCCCCCGCTCAGTTTCTGCCCTGTGTGGCCCCCGCCCACCTGTGTGGAATGAAACTATATTGAAAACTGATGACATACAACTATGGAGACTGCTCTGGCCCCTCCTTCTCTCTGTCTGTCTCTGTTAAAAAAACAATAACAATAAATCTTTTTTTAAAAACAAAGAAACTCAGAAAATAAATAGAAATTAAGAGCCCTTAGAAAATGTAACTACTTAAAAGAAATTACATCATAACTTGTATTATTTCCTCCTGGACCATTTTTGTGCACACCATTCTTATGCCAAGATTTTCAGTTATAATTTTCCTAACTGTTTATTTTTGTTTACTTGGTCTGCTATACTCAGTCAGCTGATAATTTTGACACACAGTTTGATGAATTTTTACAATGTTTTCATCAGTTCTGCTCCTTCGTGGTTACTGGTCACCCTGACCTCTCTTCATCAATGAAGCTTTCTCTCCCATCAGAAAGACACTTAATCCATTTGTACACTGCTGATTTCTTCATGTCATTATCCCCACAAACTTGGACTAACATGTCCCTAATTTCACTTCCACGCTTGCTAAGTTTAATACAGAATTTAATATTTGTTCATTGCTCTAATTTAAGCTCCAACATTGTCGTGATGGCATATAAAAACACACTATAATGAATGCCACCCACAAGACACTGCCACATGTTAACACAAACACAGCTGTGAGACACTGATATACCAAAGATGGAACTTCACTGAGTTGTTTGTACAGTGCTGCCAATTCAACCCATGGTGGCAAGGTCTCGAACTTAATTGTCAGACTGTGTGTGTGTGTGTGTGTGTGCGCACGTGTGGGTGTGTGTGTGGCTACAGGCAAGCCTCTTGTGGTTCAGCAGAGAGCAGATTGCACTGTCATTATACTGTGGCCAGTGTGTTACAAATGAGAACCCAGAAGTGGTTGATTTCCAACCAGAAAGATTCCTTCTCATGAACTCACCTATGAGATAAAATAGATCTTTATTCCACATGGACAAATAAGAAAGGGATCGAGAGGGATGCAAGGAGTAGTGCTCTTTCAGAAATTCTTTAATATTAAAATAGAAAGCCATAAAAATCGGTGTCTTCTAACCAAAGCTATGAGCTGCTTATCAAATTTTACCACATGAGACAGAATCGGCAAGGATGGGCTTCTAGCAGCTCCTATAAAAATGAGTCCTGTCTCTCAGGACAGTGCTGGCCTAGAATCGTCAGTTCTCCCACGTAACGTTCTAGGAAGGCTTGGCTAAGCTCACACAGCCATCTGACATGCTGAACTGGTCTGAAGTGGTTGCAATGATGTGAGTATCTACCAATGACCAGGCACAGCACAAACACAGGACTTCAGCAGGGAATAAAACCTACTCTATGCTAAATATGCCCACAGAATGGACTCCTTGCACTGGAAAGGGAAATAGCTCATCATAAATAAATGAACTCACCCTTTTTGAGTTTAGTCCATGGAAGAGAGATGAACTGGTTCTGGGTATATTGTTAAAATCAGCTTTTGTCCTGACAGAGCTAAAGAGTAGACTCTGAACCAAGGTCCCTGGCCAAAATATGTGACATTCTGACTCCTGGGGGCCAGACTGGTAGGAAGGACTTGGCCACACCCCTATTTCCAAAGGACACTGAACTGTCATTCTGAGAGCATGAGCAAGCAAGCTGTGTTCTGGCCCATCTCTATTTTACCATTACACATAATGCCAGGAAAAGATAAATGATTACCCATTTTAAATTCTGAACTGAACTCTCCAAATATTCTTTTAAAATCTCTGAAAGCTACTCAGTTAAAAACTAAATTTTTCCAAAAAGAGCTCTTAATTCACAAAGCAGAATGAGCATGTAAAAGACAAAAATGAAGAATATTTTATGGAGAACGTTCTTCTGTATATATGTTTGTACTAATGTTCTTCTCCATTGTGTTATAATAAATTTATGGTCTGTTTCTCTTCTATGCAATTGCTGACTTTTTACAAATAACAAATATATTTTCCTTCAATTAATAAATGCTACATGTAGTTTAAAAGTTTTCATTCAATGAAGTTAATTAGTTGAATGAAATATACAACTAAATGTGGCATTGTTAAGAAAGTTAGAGCCCATTCCATTGTCTCAAAAAAATGTAATATCGTTCTTTTATGAAATTTGCACAATAGGATATAATGCAAATGTTGCAGCTACAAAGTGAGAAATTAAAAATGCCAACCCTGATATGTTTTTGTGTTACTATTATGATTTCTTTGAATATTACAATTGTTTTGTTACATGCTATCTTTTGGAACAAAATAATCATTTATACTCATACTAAATGTAAAACAGTTTAAAATAAACCAACCAACTCACACACACACAAAAACAAAGTTACCAAGGGATCCAGGCATTTAAAAGTCTCTACTAGCTCATCAGCACACATACATTTACTCTAATTGGCTCTCTATTTACCAGGAAATTTACTGTGGATGGAATTATGGAGATATGATTTCTAAATGTCCATTTTATTGTCAACCTTTTCTTATACAGATAAAGACTGACCTAGGATCCAATTATTGAGATAACTGGCAAGAAAATTAGCTGGAGATAGAGCATAGTTGGAGGTAACCTATCCATAAAATGTCACAAAATGATATCATTACCTTGTGTATGTGGACTATTTTATAACCATAATTCAACTTTTCCTAATAGCTTTATGTACCATTTTTAAACAGAAGGCAAAGTTATGACATCATTCTGGATAAATCAATTAAGATTATCTTCATGGATAATTTAATCAGCAATCATTTAAAATTAAATTTAAATTCCAAATCCCTCATGTAGGATCCCTATTGCTTCTTTTTGACATTCTCCCGCACAGATTAACACCTTAGCATCTAAATTACAGTTTGAGTGCTGATTCATTCATTCATCTCTTCATTCATTCAACACTATAGGTCAGAGACTTTGTTTAGTCCTGGAGATACAAAACTGAGAAGTGAATACTGTCCCAATGCTCAAGGAGGCCACAGCTGATCGGGGTGTGTGTATGTGTGGCAGGACAATTAGCACCATGTGATGACTCTAGATTATAACAGGTGCATGTTCAAGGGATGTATGACCAGTGCAGTGGTTGGAGCTGGGAAACTTCATAGAAAAGGTGATGATTCAAATGGCTTAAGTTCACCAGCAAACAAGGGGAAGGGTGAATGACAAAGAGAAGAGTGAATGACATGCAGAATCAGTAGACAGGGCAAAGCGCTAAAGAGCCACCTCCTGTGGCAGTTATGGCAGCTAAAGGCAGGCATGGCACGGCAGAGTGTACAAGGTGGGATGCTTGCAGAAGGGCACAAGGACCTTAGATGGAGTATGGAGGACCGCAGATGTATCTCTGGGTGCCAGGTATGCCGGACAGAACTTTTCAGCAGAGAAGTATTATGATCCCATATGCATTTTGAAAAGTTTTCTCTGGTGGTAGGAAGGAGGATAGCTACACAAAGAAATGTGGGGAATGAATCAGCGCTGTCCACATTTGAGATGCCAGTGAGGAGTCTTTAGCAAGCCTGTTTCTGCGCATTGGTGGGGTAGGGTCAGGCTTGCAGTAAACAAAGTCTAGTAAGAAATAACAAAATGGAGGCAACAACAACAACAAAACCAGAGTTTTCAAGACATTTAGAGATGAAGGGAAGGAGAGAGAGAGAGAGGTCTGTGACTAAAAGGGTACCTGTTTGAAGCTATTTTTTAAAAGAGGGAAGACACTTATGTGAAGAAGCAGAGAGAATATATTTTCTCTTTCATCTTTCTAAAAAGTCTCTAAGCTCATATCATATCCATTTTATAGCTGTTTCTCAGAGAGGGTACATACTGGTAAAGAAACCTCCTGCATTAAAAACAAACAAACAAACAAACAAAAAACAGCCTAATCTAAAATGGTTGTTTTTTCTTCTTCTATTAAAAAAACACCAACAGACAAAAGCATACACTTTCAAGACACTACTCCAATCTACTAGCATACTCTTGTGTGTGAAAGGTAGGAAGAGCCATAGAAGTGACAGCAGAGCTGGGAAAGGACAAAGATGGCCTGTTCTCAGTAAGTCAAGACACGAGGAGAAACACAGTTCCTCGTGAAGAGCTCACCAGATGACTGCAACATAGTATTTAATTGCTATACTTGCCTTTTATGGCAGCTATCAAGCCATCTGCCTATGTACCAGGAGTCATTAGCGGTAGGAGGGAGACCTGACAGTGGGCTGTCAGTCATCCAGGAGGCGGGACCAAGAACAGAGGAGGAAACCAATCCTGTGTAGACCTCCGAGGCCCTTCCCTCTCAGCAGAAGACAAAGAGTTCTAACACTATTTCTTTGGTGTCACTAAAATGTCATATTGCTTTAGTTGCTGCTTTCTCTTCATGTAAATTTCATAGCACCCTCTTGATAATCTATAATTAAATGAATATACATCAGGGGAACCATGAGGAATGGAGGTTGATTGGATCACACCAAGTTTTCCCCAAGGATGACGTTCTAGAGCTCCAGCCACTACATTACAGAGAATGGAACATTCTAGATTGAAAGAGGGAGCCAGAAAATACAACTTGTCCAAAGAAAACCTGGTACACAAAGTTTACTGGACGAACAACAAAACAAAGAACCAGGCAACCAGAAAATAGTTATTTGCACTTCCAAGAAATTTACCACAGGATATATATATATATATATATATATATATATATATATATATATATATATCTCCATAGCACATTTAAAACATGCATTTATTTATAAAAAATGTGTGTTAATACCAACCTTCTCAACAACATTTTGAGAATTTTCATTGGATTTCTTTGCATCATGTCATACCGTATTTTCCAGCATATAAGACGACCGGGCGTATAAGACGACCCCCTAATTTTACAGTTAAAACATAGGTTTAGGCCTATATTCGCTGTATAAGACTACAGCCTCGGAAGTGGGGGATAGTCTTATACAGCGAATATAGGCCTAAACCTATGTTTTAACTGTAAAATTAGGGGGTCGTCTTATACGCCCGGTCATCTTATACGCCGGAAAATACGGTACTTTAGGTGAGGTGAGGCATTAGATCAGAGTGGCTAAGAACATTGGCTTTTAGCCCAACAAATTTGGGGTGGGATCCACTCACCACTGTATAACCTAGGACAA
>PVKE010005912.1:43846-56866 GCA_004027555.1 Craseonycteris thonglongyai
TGTCTGTTAGTACAGACTGGCATTGTAGTTGACATTCAATAATTTTAGTGATGTTTTATCATAAAAGGTATGGCATTAGTGCTTTGAAATATTTACCTCTATTTAATTCCCTATTCAATCCAGCTACTTTATTCCCCCATCCCTCCTCTTCTTCACCACTCCTTTCCTAAGGCAGTAAAGGTATTCCAGTGTATGACTGTCAACAGCAGAAATGCAAAGAGAAATACCCCAAGTTGAACCATGGCCTTGAAGCTCAAAAGCAGACGTACTACATAAAATATTTGCAAGAGGACTTGTGAAATTAGGATCGCTCCCCAATTCTTTTTTCCAGTTCCACAAGAAATAAGAACTCCGTTGGCTAGAGAGTGGTGGGTGGGTAAGCTACTGAAGATGGAATTGTTGCTTCCCCAGCCTTGGAATGCATGCTAGAGCTGAGGAGTGGCATGTTCACACAGATAGGGCCTAAGACCATCACACAGAGGTTTCCAGAGCTGCTCTGTTATTCAGACCTGTTTGTAGCTGAGTAAGGGCTTGCAGAAGTCCTCCAAGGTGTCTTAGGGACATTGTGGGCACTGACTAAGGATCATACAGGTGCAAGGACATTGACAGGGGTAATTCCAAGACAGAGGATGCCCAGAATCAGAAGCCTCCTCCCACCTCCACCCTCCCCAGCTAATGCACTTCAAACTTAAAGGTCACCTTGAAGAGTGGGAGAAAATCCTGACCTGACAGAGCTGATTCTGAGTTGACTATTCTTGCCTCCAGGCAAAATGGAGCCATTATATTCAGTTATTAAAAAAATAATAATAGCGGGGACACCGGGGTGGCTCAGAGGGTTGAGAGCTTGCCTTGAAGCCCCCGGGCCCAAGTATTGAGTCCTGGCCCTGGCCTATGCAGACCCAGGGCTGAAATGGGGTGTGCTTCCCATGTAGGAGGCCCCCAGTTCCTGCCGGGACAAGCTTCCCATGTGGGAGGCCCATGGCTCGCAGGGGTGGGCTTCCCATATTGGAGGCCCCAGCCCAGTTCCCACCCTGCCTGGCCCTGCACCCACCTGTGTGGAATGAAACTATGTCAAAAACTGATGACGTACAAATATGGAGACTGCGCTGGGCCCTCCCCCTTCTCTCTCTCTCTCTGTCTCTGTCAAAAACAATAAAATAAATCTTAAAAAAAAAAATAACAGCAGCAAAGTTCTAGTTTTGCTGTCTTTTCCTAAGTCGGTGGCTTGTGAGAGTCTTGCCAGCTACAAAGAAATACTGAATTGATTCCTCGTAGAACTAAGAAGGTGGTTAGGTAGCTTAAGTATCTGCATTGGCTAGCAGGATGGGGTGGACGAATCAACTGCCATGGCCCCAAAGCAGGACTGTGAAAGAGGAAACAGTGACTCAAGCCCCAGAATTCCTTGTGACAGGAAATGACCAGGCTGCTTTTGCCTGCTTCTACTCCTATAAAGTCACACCTCACATGCCACTATCTAGGTCTTGGTTCCAAATGCCTGGAATGCCTTCCACTGCCCCCTGATCCCTGACTAATCCCTGTCTCCTCCCTAGTTTTTCAATATAAAATATTCCTCTACTCAAACCCAATTTTCATGTCCCTTAGATGGACCTCCTGAGCCCTTGCAGAATTGTGTAGCCCGGTGGTCCCTGTGCTCCTAAGCACCTCTAACATGCTATGCATTTAGGACCACTTATCATCACACTGATTGTGACATGTATTGGGAACTTACTTTATGCCAGTTACTGTCATGAACACTATGCATACACATCAATGAATTAATATACTCATTTTGGGGGGTAGATGCTATGAGGAGTTCCTTTTACAAAGAAGGAAAGCAGCACAGAGAAGTGGAGCCACTGTCCTGAGGCCACACAGCTAAGTGAGTTAAGTGAGTGGATTGCAAATGCGACAGCTGAGCCCGGAGCCCATTATTCACCACCGTTCTAGCCAACCTCCCACCTGTGATGAGAGCAGCAGGCATGTCCAACCTGCGGCTCAGGACAGCTTTGAATGAGGCCCAACACTTAAAACATTATGAGATTTCTTTGCAACTTTTTTGTAGCTCATCAACTATTGTTAGTGTTGGTGTATTTTATGTGTGGCCCGAAGCAATTCTTCCACTGTAGCCCAGGGAAGTCAACAGTTAGGACATTGCTGAATTAGAACTTTGTTAGGAGAGAGGTTCACATTCCTGTTTCTCCCAATAACTGGTAAGCTTCTTCATGTACCAGTTCATTCGCTCAACAAATAGGTATTGAGTTTTCTAAGTGTCAGACACTGTTCTCTTCAGGGGAAGAAGTCCCCTCCTGTCGTCCCCACACAGGGGAGCCCTGCTGCTCCTCTGGCCAACCCAAGGCCCTGTGCCATGGCAGGTGCCGTCAACCTCAACTGTGCATGCAAATCACCTGGGCATATTTGAAAAACATTGACTCTGAGTGCCAGATCCACAATGAGGATTTAATTGGCCTGGGCAGTGTCTCCGGATTCAGGGTTTTATCTAAAGTTGTTTCCTGAGGAAGATGAGTTCCCTATTTTCAAATCCCACCCCTTCAAAAGATAGGTAAGCGTTGTGGTAAAAATCTAGGCGTGCTGAAGCCGAGAGCATGAGTAGAGTCTGCCAAGCCAAGGAGAACCCAGCATCAGCCCTCATTGGCATTCAGCACTGTCGCCAGCCCTCTGTGACAGGAAAAGCGGGACAGGGCATTGAACTAAGGGGGTGGGATGGTTTGTTCTTCAGAGGCTTCCTATTAGGGCAGAGCAGGAAGAAACACGTTTGCCATACAGCTAACCTGGAATCTTCAAGAACAGCATCCAAGTTTGATTTACAGGAAAAAGTGGTGAAAGACTAAAGCATATGACCTGCCCTTAACCACCACGGCGCCTTGAGAATGACTACCTGATTGGCAGCAGCCAACCTGCCTGGCCACCCCCCACCGCCCACCCCTGTCCCCGCTCCCCAACCCTGCATCTCTGGCTCCCTGGCTGGGCAGCTTTAGCCCTAGGCAAAAAAGGAGTGAATTATTTCAGAATATGCTGAGAATGTTCTGCCTGGGAGACAGAAGTCTCATAAATCATTCCTTTCCTGTACTTGATCTCTCTTTCAAGCAAAGTAATGTCAACTCACTGGGGACCCTGATGCCCTGGAATCGATGGGAAGGCATGGTTGCGGGTGCAGGGCTGCAAGAGGAAACAGAGGCTGAACTAGAAAAATGGGAAAGGGACAGCAAGATGATCACCTAAAACAATAGCAACAACAATAATAATAATGATAACTACTCGTTACTTGTAACCCCTGTGCCTATAATAGTAGCAGGCATCACACAGGTGCTAATAAATATTTGCTGAATTCATTAAATGGAATACTACCTGCATGTAATGAATCTAGCCCACATTCACTCATTTAGTCCTCATACAAGGTGTGATCAAAAAATACGATGGATGTTCAAATTAAAAATAAACTTATTACAGTAAAAGACACATCACCATGAGTCCCCCTCACTTCAAATACACTTATCCCATCGTTCTTGCCACTTTCTGAAGCAGTTCTGGAAGTCCTCCTTTGTGAGTGTCTTTCGTTGTGCTGCCGTGGCTGCTTCAATATCCTGAATCAATTAAAAACATTTACCTTTTATGGTCATTGTGATTTTGGGAAGAGCCAGAAGCTGCACAGTACCAGATATCATGAATACAGTGAATGAGGACATACTGTAATGTTGTCATTTGACAGAAATTTCTGTATCAGAAGCAACATGTGACCTGAATTGATTCAGGACATCAAGGCAGCCACAACAGCGCAACTAAAGATACTCATGAAAAAGAACTTCTAGAACTGCTTCAGAAAGTGGCAAGAACAATGGGATAAGTATGTTTGAAGTGAGGGGCAGTATTTTGAGGGGGGATTCATGGCAGTGTCTTTTTACTGTAACACATCTTTAAAAATTAAACATTCACCAAATTTTTTTTATCACACCTCGTACTTAACCCCGAAAAGGCAGGTATTACTAATACCACTTATGGGTGGGAAAATAGGCTCAGAAAGTAGCATAATTCTTCCAAAACCCACAGTGACTATGTGGCAGAATAGAGATTCTGGAATTCAGTGTTGTCAGCCACCAAGCCTGTGTTCCTTCTTCCACTACAATCCTGTGCTCCAGTGAACTTGAGGAAAAGGAATGAGAAGGAAGAGGTTGAGGAGGGCAAAGAGGAGACAAAGCAGAAGCAGAAGGAAAGTGAACAATTCCGGTGTGAAAGAACTACTGATTGGATGTTAAGGTGGCCATTCTTCTCTGATGTCTCTGGTGACAGATGAACTATCTCAGCGAAAACACAAAGATGAGTGACCTTTCTGCTGACTCACTTGAACTTCTTATCACTTCACATTGCACATAGTGAGTTTTACATAATAACATTTCCATACCGCTCAGGTAAAAGCAATACCTCATGCATATCCAGGTAGCTCTTTTCAAATTCTTCATGTGTTGGCATTTGCCAATTTAAATGGCAACAGAGTATGCGATGGCAGTATCTCTTTATGTTCAGGAAATGAGATAAACCTAAACTGATGTAAATTAGGGATACACATACACACACAGTCAAAGGTGAAGTGGCTTGACAAAGTTGAGCCTGGGTCAGAAAAAGAATGCCAAAAGATTCTAATTTTTATTCCAGTAGAGTTTGGATCTCCCTGACAGATGTGGTATCTCCTCTATGCATCTAAGTTTTGTTAGCCACAGTTTAATCCCACTTTCTCATTGGAGGAAGAACTTTGAAACCATTATTTCTAGTCAATCAAACGGTGTCCAGCTTGAGGAAGGACTCAGGCTGTTTCATACTGCTTCTGGAGATGAGGCCATGTGGTTTGCATTCAGATGGTTCCTGATGAACAGTGATGAGGTGTGTTTGAAAGCATATAACCACTTTTGTTGATTGATAACTGAGAGCAGTTGTCAGGAGCTGAAGGAAGGAAGAACCCAGGCCCTGATATACTGTAAAGAGGAAGCAAAGGCTTTTTGAGTATTTCCCTACATAAATAAGGGGAAGGTCTATTGTAAGGTATTAAAGGAGTTCTTCCCCAGGAAATCCTGTCCCCTGAGTCATTGCCGTGAAGACAATGAATGAAGTTGATTGGGAGTTCTTGTAGGACATGGTACAGGTTGCATTTGCCTTGACACTTCCATGCAGCCTATTTGGGCACATTACAGGTGCCCAGTGCCAGTGGATTAATGAAATGAATGTTAATAAATAACCCAAATATATCCATAGGGTACATATAATATGAGACTATGTTCTAATATTAATTACCTCAAAAGTGGTCCAAAAAACAATAATATAAATCCACAAGTGATAACCTCCTCTTAATAAAATACTCTAAAAGCAAATGAAGTATAGCAGCTGTGGGGAAATGGCTCTGATCCTCCCTTGATAGATATTATTCATCAATTATTTTCTTCTCTGTGAAATGTAATTTTATAGAATAAGAAGGTGGTGGTGGTACTCAGGAAGATAACTTCCCGGAGAAGCACCTGAGTGATGAATTGTTAAGGAGAATCAGCAGGAGAGGGCTGATCTGATAAATTGGACCAGGGGAAGGTAGTACGTTTACGCTGATCATGAGCAGATGTTATCTTTGCTTTGGAAATAAGCCAGAAATGTGAGTGTCTCTGAGCCCAAACTGTGAAACAAACAAAGAGTATGGCTAGAAAGTGGCTGAAAATCTGCCTGACCAACACAGAAGAACTCCAGGAACTAGACATCAAGACTCCAGTCCCTAGAAAATGAAAACCCAAAGCTGGCTTACATCATAGGAAGCAGACACTTGCAGAGAGAGAATGAGCCAATGAGTAGGAGTCTGGAAAGCACAACATGTCAAGAAGAAATTTGGAAGGATAAGTTCAGAACAGTGGAAATCTACGAAAGGAGCCTTTGATGGAAGATGAAGGTGTGGTTGTGTTTTGTTTGGTTGTGTGTGCTTGCTTTGCTGTTATTATTTATATCTAGGGCTGGGCTGCCCAATACAACTGCTTGTAGTGATGAAACACTTGATATTAAGCACTATCCAATAAGGTAACTCTATGTGGTTGTTGATACTTAAAATGCAGATGATGTCTCAGGGGTTAGAATCTTAATTTGAATTGATTTAAATTCAAATAGTCACCCATATATATTATAGTAGCTACTGAATTATCACATATCCAGAGGCTCAAGAACCAGCATAGTATCCAAGAAATTCAGGACAAATATAAGTTCAGAGATGATCATAGAACAAAAATAAATAAATAAATATAAATAAAAATAGACACAATTACTAGAAGGGTCTAACACTTATAATAAAGCTAGCAGTGACACCTACTAAGTTAGCCTCAGTTTAGAGATCTAAAAAGCTTAGTTCTCTTAGATAAAACTTAGACAAAGAAATGAACCACAGTATATTGTTCTGTGTACTATAAAGGTAAGTAATCCTATGATTGAAAGTTGAGTTATATTTATAACATAAACTTATTCACTAAAATCAGCAAGTTAATTTGATGTATCTACTATGTGCTAAGTACTCTTTGAGACCATTATAAGGTTACATGTCTTCATGCTACGTTTGAAGGGAATGATGTGTGCTTTCGCAACACATACATAAGAGTGTCTCACTCTGATAGGGGACCAAGGAAAGATCTAGAAGATGTGACTTGAGTTGATTCTTGACAATGAGCATGCCTACTAAAGGGATTGGGGATACAAGAGAGGACGCTTTAGGAAAAGGAAACATTTTATGCAATGGAGGGGAAAATAATGAGTAAAACTGTCAAGTAAATGTAGGAATAGCCAGCAACTAAGTGCATTAGGACTATTAAATACTGTTAGAAGTAGTGGGATAAGAAGGAGGGAAGAAAGGTAAGGACAGAAAAATCATAGGCAGTAATCAGACTGTGCACTGTACCCATTAAGAAAGCTGATTTTAATTTATTGGCAGCAAGTGATGCTATGCATGATTTTAATAAAGTATTATTTTAAATGAATCATTGGGTACAAAGAGAATTAGAAGATCAGTATTTGTAGGAGAAATGAGAAAGCATGGCAAGGTATGGCAGGGTTTGATGGGAGAATATTTATAGGCAGATATACTAGTTAAGAGAATATATTTTTTACAAGTTCAGATGGGAGACAGTGAGGATCTAAATCAAGTTACTGTCAGGGAACTTGGAGATGAGGTGAGTGATTCAAAAATATACTTAAGAACAAAAATCTACTGTCTGTAATTACTACTTTTGTGTGTGGGGGGCAAATGACAGAAAGAATTGTAGGTTTCTGACTAAAATGAGTGAGTGGATTGTGTTGTCATCAAAAATAATGTGAGTTATAGATGAAGTAGCAAATGGTGAGGCTTAATGAGTTTATATTTAACATATTGAATCTGAGGTTCCTGGTTGAGACACTTTCATACACACATGTCATGTCAGATGTCTAGGCTGGAAATAGAGATATGGGCACCAACAGCATAAAACAGTAGTTGAAATGATGGTAGATATGAATTCTGGAGTAGACTGAATGAGAACAGTCAAGAGATAAAGGAGGAACCATGGAGAACTGCAGTTGTGTCAGGGCAGCTCTAAAGTGGTGAGCCTATGAAGAAGAAATGGAAAAAAATTGTGCAAAGTTGAAAAAGAAAACTATGAGAGATTATTGAGTTGTAAGAAAAGAAGACAGGAAATAACTGTACTGCATGAAATACAGCAGAAACGTCCTGAATGATAAAGACTAAAATGTGTCCATTGGATTCAATATTTAGAGGGCAATGATGACCTATGCGGGAAAGGCTTCAGAGAAATTTATGTGAGGAACAAGAATTAAATAGCAGGGGGCTTAAGGGACAAAAAAAGTAGAAGTAGAGTTATTGAATGTAGAATGCCTGGAAGGAGAAACACTAAATTATGAAAAGTAGTTTCTCTGGAACTTAAGATGGAACAGTAGGAAGATCATGAACAGAAGCCTTTCATTTCATATAAATTTTTCACTTTCTTTTATGTTATATAATATTAATCATAGGTTTTATTTTATAACTAAAAACACAATTAAAAATAAGCACAAATAGGGATGTTGGGATAGCTCAGTGGTTGAGTAATTGTCTCGCAGTTGTGGGGTCTAGGGTTCACATGCCACCCTGGCCCATGCAGGCCCCATGTGCTGAACTGCGGAGGGGCTGTTAACCGCTGAGATGGTTTGGCCGCCCCTAATTTGGTTCCTGCCCTGTGTGGCTCTATATCCACCTGTGTGGAATGAAACCATGCCATAACTAATGATGTACAGCTATGGAGACTGCTCTTGACTCGCCCCCTTCTCTCTCTCTCTCTCTCTCTCTCTCTCTCCTGTCTCTCTCTCTCTCTCTCTCTCCCTCTCTCATACACACACAAACACACACACACCTTCTCTAAAACAATAAATAAAAAAAATTTGAAAAGCATGAATAAAGATAAAAGTCACTGCAAAAATAAAATGGCTGTCAGATCACACAATTAACATGGATAGAAAACTAAGAAAGAAAATAGCCCCAAGTAGAACCTCCTTTAGACAGACAGTTAAAGTCAGAGGAGACACATGACTCAGATAAAGGAAAATATATAGATTAAAGACAGAGGAGATAATTGATGGAACAGTGATCCATTGTAGTTTAATAGAAAGAAGATCAAAAGACTGAGTGGAAGGGTTGATGTTTAATGGTAAGTTGCCCATCACTTTAGAGACTGAAGGAAAGAAGGTGGAGGTAGATAAACTTCATGGTATGTGTTTATGGTTGAATTTGATCATTCTACTACCGGAGATTAGAGGCTCAAAGATAGATGTGAATATTTAGAATAGTGAGCTGAAGAATGATACAAAGATCTGGTTAAGGATAAGAGAAAGAATTGTTGTGGAGGCCTGAAGACCCAGCTGAGACTGGAGGTCACAAATTTACAGTGACACAAATCCAGTGTTATAAGATTTGCTTTAGCTACTATAGGTAACCTGGAGATAGAACTGAGAATTTGACTGTGGTATTGAACTACTGTGGTAGGTGTATTAGGAGGACAAGGTTGCAAAAGGAGAGAGCTATGTTGAGAAATAGTTAAGATAATCAACCACTGGATCAGAGTTGAGAAGGAAATAAAATGAGTCTATGAAAGACTGATAGATAAGTGAGAAAGAAGGGCTTAGAATTTCTAAAATTGAAGACAGGTGTACTGGGAAGAAGCCAAAAGCAAAAGAGGTTATGGCTAGAGGGTAAAGGAGTATCAAATCAGAGTTTAAATCTCAAGAATTGAACTAGATACAATTGGAATTGAATTCTAGTTTTGCCATCACTAGATGTGTAAACTTAAGAAAATTATTTACATTTTCTATGCCTCAGTTTTCATATCTGTAAGATTATTTATCTCAGTAATTAAAAATAAAAACAAAATACAATGATCCACCTAAAGCATTTACCATAATTCTTGATACACAGTACATATGTAGAAAATGGTAGGAAACAAACACACATGCACACAATAGTGTTTCAAATTTTGAGGTAAAGAACCATACTGATAGCCAGCCTATAAAATGCCCCCAACAATCCTCATTTCCTTTGGCCATACCGAATCATGACTAGTCTAAATGCCCAATAGATTGTGTCCAAGTGATAACATCTGATTGGCAAGGCTAGGCAATAAAAGACATCAGTTTCCACCTTACTCTTTCTTGAATCATTCACTCTATAGGAAGCCAACTTCCATGTCATGAAATCATTCAAGCAGCACAAGAGGTCTACATGGTGAGGAATTGGGGTACCCTACAAATAGTCAGGGCCCACATGCCAGCCATATAAGTGAACCATATTAGAAGTGGATCCTCCAGCTCTAATCATGCCTTCAGAGGCAGACATCATAACCACAACTTCATTAAAAACTGAGGTATGAAGTACCCAGCTAAGTTACTCAAATTTCTGATCCACAGAAACTTTTACAGATAAATCTTCATGGCTGATTAAATCCACTGAGTGTTGCAAATAACTTACTATTTAGAAATAAATTATTAACACATAATTTGGTATGTAGAAAAGAAGTGTTATCAATAATGAAAACATAAAATGTAGGCAATGCAACCACTGTAAAGTTATTGAAATGAGTGTTCATAAAAGCATAAAGAGGATAGAAGGACAAGCTTATGGCTTTTGAGAAGGCCATCATGAGATTTTAAAGAAAAGTGAAGAAATGTTACCAGAAATGGGAAGAGCTGTAATCGTTTTTATGTGGGGTAGAAAGTTTGGTAACAACATTGCCTGCAAAAACAAGAGAAATAGAAAATGCACCTAATGAACTAGGTGATCTGGCTAAGACTTTAAAGCAGGCTGTTGATGGTTCCATTTTATTTTTCATGTTGTTTATAGTAAATCAAGAGGGGCCAAAGCTACCCTAAAGGAAGGACAATTAAATATAAAGAGGCCAGGGCTTACTGGCTTTGAATATTCTGAGAATCTCTAAATAAAAAGAATGTTAAAATTAAGAAGAAAAAAAAATTTCTGGGAATAAGACCTAGGAAACTCTCAGAAAAACTTGATATTAAAGATAAAACTGAGGATGTGGCTACTCTATCTTTTGCTAAGATCTCAGAAACATTTAGGTTGGTGCCTCAGAGAGCCATTCATAAAACAATAAGGCATCTAAGAAGTTTAAAGCTGTTGCTCTCCAGCAAAAGCCCAGGGTAGAAAAAGACTTGTCTAAGA
The DNA here is from genome assembly GCA_004027555.1 of Craseonycteris thonglongyai. Taxonomy (NCBI): domain Eukaryota; kingdom Metazoa; phylum Chordata; class Mammalia; order Chiroptera; family Craseonycteridae; genus Craseonycteris; species Craseonycteris thonglongyai. The sequence goes on from PVKE010005912.1 coordinate 54,573, forward strand.
GAGATTTCTGAGTATTGCTTTTGTCAATAGAATGAACCCAATAATAGTCACAGGGGACTCCTCCATTTTTTAAAAGAATTGTTTTGACAGGAATTCTGCCAGGTTGAATAGAAAAAGACAGAGACTGTGCAAAATCAAAGAGGTCTGGACGCCTGAACATCTACATACAAAGTGTAGGCAGAAACAACAACAACAAAAAAATCATCTGCAAATATAAGCTTCATTTAATGGAAAAAAAAGACTTAGAAAGTAAAACCAAGAGCCTACAGGACAGAGCCAAGAACCATGAAGAATTCCAGGACATGAGTCCAAATCAAGGAACTGTCAACAGTACTTTGCTAGAATGCAGAATGGTTCTAAATCAGTAAATCCTATAAATACCCCATTTTCCCCTTTTTTTGAATGGGGCAGTCTATATCAATTAAACTATGCCTATCCCACAACTATATGTTAAAGGTATATGGGAGAGTGTGTGCGGTGTGATGGCAGAGAGAGGGCAGATTACTGCGACTTTAGTTCACAGGTCTTCCGATTGAAAGCAACTGTACTCAAGGATATATGTACAAGGAAGTGAACAGAGGAACATCCTCCTTACCTAAACCCTGCCTGATGGAAATGATGAGATTCTGGATTTCAAGCTGATGGTGCAATTGGGTGACACTTTCCAATGTGTTGTGAGGGAGTGAGTGTACTGTATATCTCAAAGTATGTGAATCAGTAAGGGGCAGAGGGTGAATTGTGGTAGCCAAAGTCTAAAATGTCCCCAACCATCCTTGGCTCCCAATAAATAAATTCCTGTGTACAACCCTCCTGAACTAAAATGCAGTTGGCCTTTGTGTCCACTGGAATGCAGCAGAAGTGACAGTGTGTGACTCCTGAGACTAGATCATAAAAGTTTTTGCAATTTCCCCCTTTGATATCTCTCTTGGTTTACTGTCATGTTATAACAACATTCAAGCAGCCTTGTGGTCCAAATGGTAAAGCAGAGTCATTCTGCCACTAGGCAACACCAACTGGCCAGAGGACCAGTGAGTAGATCCTCCAGCCCTGTTGAGCTTCTATGATTCCTGCTCCAGTGAATATCTTGACCACAACCGTTTGAAATACTTTGAGCCAGAACTACCCCACTAAGCCTCACCAGAGTGACTGACTCATGGAAACTGACTGAGATGATCAATGTTAACTGTTAATTTAAGGTACTAATTTTCATAGCAATTGTTATATAGCAATAGATAATTGTTGTAATTCCAAAATGATAAAACGATTAGTTTGTGGCTATGAAATATAATTGATTAAAGTGGACTGGATTTTGTTCCTTAGAGTTGACAGTCATCTCTCAAAGTTAGAGTGCTGAATTGTTTTCATGGGGACACTGGTATCTCTTGGATAACAGTATGACCTGGAAGGAAACAGCACAACTGCTTATTTTAAAAATTCTGCAATTAGTGTGGGTGGGTGAGTGGGGTACAAGAATGTCAAAGATTATAAAAATGAGGACAGAAAGCTTGGTAAACTGAGGTTCAAAAGAGATGACTCTCCCCACTTTTATTTTACCAAGGCAAATAGTTAATTCTAGAATACAAATTTCTGTCCATACACTTATTCCCTCAGTATTTTTATTGTTTCACAAATATACTAACAATTATAAAGACAATAAATATGAAAACCACATAATTCAACCTTTTTATACATCACGTTCTTTTAGATCTCATATATGTTAATATTTGTAGATATGTGAATGTGAATAATCACATAGTTAAAAAGCATAAGTAAAACTTATGTTTTTTCTTTTTTGCTGATTAATCTGTTAAAAATAATTTACATGTGTTCTTTATAATTTTTATTTAAAATAATTCCCTGAATTAAATATAGAATGATTTTCTTAGCCATTTTTATATTGCTGACTTTTACTTTATTCCCAATTAAAAATTATGCTGTGTAGAAACTTTCTTCCTACTTTTGAGCTATTTCTTCATGAAAATTATTCTTGGGTGAAATTAGTGGGTCAAAGGCCCTTAGCTATTTTAAGCAGTAACATAGTAAATTTATTTCTTCTGGTCTAGACTTAGAATACACTATGAGATGCTATGAGGATTAACTAAAAGGAGAAAGAAGATAAAGAGAGGTGAGTATCAGAATGTTACTACCAGCTAAACTGCTACACCACAAATCAAAGGTAAAAATTGTTTGACAATTTTGAACAGAAGCCATTAGTATCTAAACTGCCTTCACGCTTCCATGGCCCCCTCCTGTTATCTGATTGGTCAATATTAATCAGACACTTAGCCTAAAAT
>PVKE010005913.1:0-56658 GCA_004027555.1 Craseonycteris thonglongyai
AGAAAGTTACAATAAAACTCCACAAAGAAAAGTATGTGGTTTCTTTTTAGAACCCACTTAAGACTTCCTCCTAAGTTTTAAAATCTAAGCCTCAAATCTTGCGACATCACTAGTCCACCAAATAAAACCAAGGCATAAAACGAGACATTATCCTTTTAATGACAAACAGCGTACGTATTGTCCACGAGTTCCCTTGAACTCACGTCCACGAGCAGCGCTACAGTTACGTGAAAACTTGTAACTTGAGGGCGTTACACGCATAAGTACAAGTGCGCCTCCGTAATCCTTACACTGCAAATAAGGGGATCTACTAAACACTCGGAGCCGCAACCAGCAGCTACGGGACACAGCCTTCCCACTGCCCCGCGGAGCCCGCCGACTCACCCGCTGCCGCCTCCATCGCTTCCGCGGCGCTGCGTCCGTCCGCTTCCTCCCGTTCCGCCCGCCTCCAGCCAGAGTGAAGAGCCTTTGGGCCAATGGCTCCTCTTGATAGGTAATCACGATTCTCTCAGCCAATCATATAGCACGACGGGGTGTACGCAATTCCGGCGCGGACGTCGTACTGAAGATAGACCCACTTTCGTATCAACGCTCGCCCGACGTCCAATGGGTGCGCGGACCTTGCCCACTACCGCTTGAGACGTAACCAATGGAGACGCCGAGTCAGGATTGACAGTTCTAGCAGCCTCTTGGCAAGAAACGTGTGCCTCGCAGCTCGCCCTCTAGCCGAAGCCCGGAGCTGGAATCGCCCGCCTGCAACATTGGGGCTAATACGGCGCTGGGGGCGGGTCGAGGGCGGGGTTTGTTTACGTCTCGCTCGGGAGCGGAAAGTGGGTCACGGCTGGTGGCGGAGTAGAACGGTTGAGGGTGCGTCGCGTCCGAGCTTCCCCGCCCGTTCATCTCGGGACCCCTGCGGGACCGCCGGCGGTAGGACCCGGCCGTACCTTTGTTCCCGCAAGCGGCGCCAGGGGCCCGGGCGGGCGGAAGGGGCAAGCTGCCCCGCACTGTAGGCCCGCCTGACGGTAGGCCCGCCGCGTGGGGCGGAGCCACAGCACCGGCCAAAACTGGAATTAGTAGGAGGCCCCCTGCTTCGATGCCAGGGACGTGCCGCCGGCTTCGGGGCGGGGACAGTCTCGGGGGCCGGTCACTCGAGTGCATCGCGTTGCGCCCACTTTGCGTTGCCGACGCGGTGCATGGTGACTAGGCCTGCCAACTGGAGCCGGCTCCAGGACTGGCGAGTGAATGAACCCTGGGGGCGGTGTTACTGGAGGGAGGGGAACCTGGTTCTGCAGACGGCGCTCCCATCCCTGGAAAGAGCAGTACCTGAGCCCATTCACTGACAGCTTTGGCCTGTGTATCTTGGCGGGGTCCTCACTGCGGACAGTCCTTACCCTCCTGGGGACTTCAGTCCGAGGGAGAACTAAGCCGTCGATAGTCATAGAAATCGAGATGTTACTGTAAGTAGGATCTGTAAGCTGAGTGGAGGGGAAGGCATTGCTAGCAAAGGGCAGGGAAGAACTAGCAACAGGACTAGGCCAGTGTGGCTTGAAGGAAGCGCAGGGGAACTTGATAGGCTTTGGGAGATTTTGCTTTTTAATCCCAAGAAGTGGTAAGCCCAGAAGGATTTTAAGGTTTCTTAAGATTGCTTAAAATTTAAAGGTTCCAAAAACAGCATGGCTGTAGGGAGTAGTGAAGTGGGTGGGTGGGACTGGCGTGGCAGCAGGAGTGTTTTGGAGGTGGTGTTGGGTATGTGGGGCCCTCAGGCCATGGTGGGAAGGAGGAAGGCGGGTTAGAGATGACTGTTCTGAGCCTGGCATGAGGAACTGGGAGATTGGAGATGCCATTTGTCAAACTGGGCAGTGGAGGAGGAGTCAAGCAAGGTTTGAGATGCCTGATGGACATATAGAGTGGATAGCTGGGTTCCTGAGGCTGAACTCAGAGAGGGGCTGAGATAAGCATTTGAGAGTCATGGATATCTGGTTGGCTTTCCATACACTCTACCTAGGTTTTATCAAGGTGCTTAGACACTGGAAGAGGTGGGAACTTGTGAGGGGAGTTCAGCACCCATGTGGCTCATGAAGGCCTCCACCTTTGGAGGTTGGGGGAGAGTGGGGCTGTCTGGCACAGCTGTTCAAGGCCCAAGTGAAGGGGTAGTGGGGAGACTTAGTGTGCTACATGTTTCCTTTGCTCAGAACTTGTGTTTTCTTTCAGCTCCTGTTTACCATGGCTAGGCGCCCCCGGAGCAGCAGAGCATGGCATTTTGTCTTGAGTGCAGCCCGCCGAGACGCAGATGCCCGTGCTGTGGCTCTGGCAGGAACCACTAACTGGGGCTATGACTCTGATGGGCAGGTAAGGTCCCAGTAGATGAGTTGGGTACTGGAGACTAAGGTGTAGACACCCTCTGAGAGCAGAGGATAGTGACAGTAGGACCTTAGTGTTCACCCAGGGTTTACCCTGGTTAAGGACTCAGGTGGCTCTTGGGTGACAGAACCTCAGGATAAATAACCATGTTCCTCTATACTCCTTCCACTGAAGAGGGTGGCAGTTGGTTCTTCAGTTAGTTCAATCAACAAAACATCTCCATTCTATTTACTCAGCTAGTTTGCAAAAGTAGCCATTGTTAACTCTTATGTGCATCGTTCTTGACTGTTCCTTTGCCTGTACAAAACATGTACTCTGTGTTTGTGTATAAAAACGATCTTTGGTTCTTAAAGACCACAGTTCCTGTGCTTTTCCCCCACTCAGCGGCTTCTGAGCTGTGGGAGCCCAGGACTGTGGAGGTGGTCAGAACAGCAGCTTAGCTGTAGTCTCAGTGTAGGCTGCCTGATGTACTAAAGTGCTCTGTAGCCAGAGACGGGCTGCACTGGCCCCTACCATGGCAGGGTGGAGGGGCAGGGCTGCATGGCCTTTGTACCTGTTGTGGGGGACTCCAGGGGGTGGTTTCTTAAGTTGTTTTCTAGATCTTGTAGACCAGAGGGTTGGCTCTGCCCTGAGTCACCTCCGCTGCTTCCTGCAGGGGTGATCCTCAGGTGACTTGTCTGTGCTCCGTCACAGCCACCCTTCATTGTTGCCCTGGCTTAGCCAGGTTCCTGGGTGGGGTTGGGTATCTCTCCTTCCTAGAGTGAGGGCAGCTGAGCCCCTTGGAACTGCCTAGCCTTGGGGGAGAATTGGAGGTGGCCATTTTGGGTTAACAATGTCCTAAGCCCCTTACTGGGGCCTTTCCAAAATCCTGGCCCAGGCCAGCAAGAGGCCTCAACCTGCATTCCTGTCCCACCTCCAGCTCCTGTCCTGACCACAGGGCCTAGAGCAGTCTGTTTTTCTGTCTGTCCTTACCTTGCTGGCTCATCACTGTGGGATCCAGGAGGTGTTGGGGGGTTGGGGTGTAGTGGCTGACACATGGTTACATGTAGTTTGCCCTGTCACCTAATGGGCTTAATGGGGCTGGAGCACTTGTGTGGGCAGCCAGGTGGGCGTGTCACCCTGGCACCTTTTGATAGCTGAATACACACACACGTGGTTCCTTCTGCTATTATGGTATGCAGTGGGGCTGGGTTTGCCCCCTGCCCAGGTTAACCTCCAGGCTTTGGGTGCTCAGGTCTGTGCCCCTGGCTCCTAACTCTGTGGGAATAGGGTTGCCTTGGCTGGCACTGTGCCTGCCTTGGCTTTTAGGGAATCACTGTTCTATGCTAGTGGAGTGATTTGGGCTTGCTTCCAGTATCCTGTCTGGGGCTCTCTCTAACGGGCTCAATTCCTGTAGCTCAGTCTCTCTGTTTCAGTCATGAGCTTCTGTGCAGTTCCTGAGTATAATAGAAAAGAAATGAGGGCCAGGATCTTCCTGGAGGAGTTTTGTTCTAATGGGAGGAGGCAGATCCACAGGATAAAGAAGACTGTCGGGTGAGCAGAGAAGGAAGAGGACCCGGGAGGGAGGCATGGATGAAGCCTCTTTGAAGCAATATCTGAAAGCTGCCATCCAGGGGCAGAGACACACACACAACCTGCATGACAGGAGAGGAAGAGGGTAGGCTCTGATGAGGGGTATGGGCTTTATATTCCCTGGGTGACAGGATCTGCACCAGGTCTCAGTAATGTCACCTGGACTGCTGTGCAGAGGGTGTTTCAAGGAGGCAAGAGGCACACCTAGTGGTTAGGAGACCCCGAGGGTAGTGACGAACCTGACCAGGACCCTAGGCCAACGCTCAAGGGCTGGCAGAGTAGGCAGGCAAAGGCTGTCTGCACCCTCTGGGACCTGGGCAGTGAGACCACAGACCGCCGAGGGTTGGGCTGAGGTCTAGAGCCAAGGCAAGTGTCTGAGGGGCCTGGGTGGCTTCAGTGCAGGAATGACTAGGTACACAGAGAGCATCCCTCGCTGGCTGCCAGATCCTGACCAGCTCAGCCTGGGATCAGGCCTCAGGCTTGGAGCAGGCACCATAAGGACTGAGCCCCCAAGCAGAGGGCCAGACCCCCACTGAATGTTTTCCTACACCAGAAACTTAAAGCAGCAACATGAGACCCCTGGGCTTGTCAGCGTTCTGGGATAGGTGTTAAGAGCCACTCCATGCAAAGATGAAAAGGGGGCCACAGCTCAGGAAGGCATGTAGGCATCGCTACAGTGAAGAGCCCAGCTGCTGCCTGTGGGGAGACCTGGACTGCCTTTATTAGACTTTATTGGACTTTGCCAAGGGGATCCCCTGCTTCAGGCCACCCTCAGTGGGGTCACAGCTTATCTGTGCTAAGGTTACCTGGAGGATGATGGCCAAGCACACAACCCTGCAGTGGGCTTATACCCCTTGGCTGTGCAGACATGGAGTTGAGCCCACTACCAGGAAGCCAGCGGCATGATAGACCTTTGGGAAGAAAGCCCTACCAGTTCCTGAGCTGGGAGGAGGTGTCCAGAGTCACTCTGGGGACACTGGAAGAGTGGACCAGCTGTGCATTTGTGGAGGTATTGGGGCAGATAGAGGGCATAGGGCACAGCAGGGAATGCAGCCTGCCTTTTTTTCCCAGCACAGTGACTCTGACTCTGACCCTGAGTACTCGTCCCTGCCACCATCCATCCCCAGTGCCGTGCCTGTGACGGGGGAGTCCTTCTGCGACTGTGACAATCAGAGTGAAGCCTCCTTCTGTGGCAGCTTGCACACAGCCCACCGGGGCAAGGACTGCCGCTGTGGGGAGGAAGACGAGTGTGAGCACCTGGTGTGGGGCCACAGGGTTGGCTCAGGTGGTACTCCGGGGCCAGATGGGAGCTCTGGAGACTGCCCCAACCTGGGCCTCTTCTTTCTCAGATTTTGACTGGGTCTGGGATGACCTGAATAAGTCCTCAGCCACCCTGCTGAGCTGTGACAACCGGAAGGTCAACTTCCATGTGGAGTACAGCTGTGGCACTGCGGCCATCCGAGGCACCAAGGAGCTAGGGGAAGGCCAACATTTCTGGGAGATCAAGATGACTTCGCCTGTCTATGGCACCGACATGGTAAGTGACTAGCAGGACATGTGTGTGTTGGGGGGGGGGGGGGATTTGCCGGGTGCCCTGGCCCTGGGCCCCCTCTGCCCAGCCTGTTAACTCCAGATGGTAGGCATTGGGACATCAGATGTGGACCTGGACAAGTACCATCATACGTTTTGCAGCCTGCTCGGCAGAGACGAGGATAGCTGGGGCCTTTCCTACACAGGTGTGTGGGGTCCCGAGGGCAGATGGACTGGGAGGAACCCTCAGGCAGCAGGGCTCACCCCCACCTTACTGCCCCCCAGGGCTCCTCCACCACAAGGGTGACAAGACAAGCTTCTCCTCACGATTCGGCCAGGGCTCCATCATTGGTGTGCACCTGGACACCTGGCATGGGACGCTGACCTTCTTTAAGAACCGGAAGCGCATAGGTGAGGGCAACTGGGATGGTACAGGGAGGGGACATACTTGCAGGGTTGGGCTGCTCTCAAGGGCCTGCAGGAAGTGGAGACTGAGGCCCAAGCCGAGTGGCCCCAAGGCTTCCCAAAAGGCTGTTCTTGAAGAAAGAAACCTGAGGTCCTAGGGTCTCCAGAGGGTGGGACAGCATAAGGGTCAAGTCCTCAGTTGCCTCTGGAGGATGTCCGAGTGGCTGAGCCCCCTCCCAGCCCAGGGTTCAGGCTGTGCCCCCTCCTTCAGGAGTGGCGGCCACCAAGCTGCGGAACAGGAAGTTCTACCCGATGGTGTGCTCCACGGCAGCCAAAAGCAGCATGAAGGTCATACGTTCCTGTGCCAGTGCCACCTCCCTGCAGTACCTGTGCTGTCACCGCCTGCGTCAGCTTCGGCCCGACTCTAGGGACACACTTGAGGGCCTGCCGCTTCCTCCTGGCCTCAAGCAGGTGCTACACCACAAGCTGGGCTGGGTCCTGAGCATGAGCTGTGGTCTCCGCAAGTCCCCGGTGCCCTTGCCCAAGCCCATAGCCAGTCCCAGCAGCCCCGAGGCCCGACACTGCCAGAGGAAGCGCTGCCGACGGACTTAACTTACTTTCTGATCAAAACTGCGTCTGGGGCTCGGACAGCATCTTCTCCATCACTTCCTTCAGTCCTCACTCCACAAGTTGGGCCCAGGTCTATCTGGGCTGCTCCCTTGCTGCCTGAGGCTGGGACAGGCCTTGGGGTCCTGAGACTGGTTCTGAGTCCATCTGCTTCCTGTGCCAGGTACAGGAGGTGCCGTTTCCCTCCTTGGAGTCTCTTGGGAGTGGCCACACCAGCTTGTCTGGACTTAGACTGCAGGCCTGGGATGCCGGCTGGTGGGCTGTGGCAGGGGTCAGCTCTTCTGTGGCCACCAGCCTTGGGGTGGTCTCAGGTCTGTCTGCACCTGCTTTGCATGTTGTCAGCTGCTATTCCTCCTGTCTGAGACTGAGATGATGGTAATAAATTTTATGTCTAACATCTCTAAAGTGGTAGAATTAAAGGGGTCCAGATCTAGGCCTGGGGCTCATGGGTGACCATGGCTTCTCTCATTGTTCTTGGTCATGTCACAACAGTCTTGGGAAGGGATGGCCTGGTTCTTTTCTCCCTTGAGATCATCTCGCTGTTCCTCTCTGAAGATGCCACCCCTGAGTCCCCAGGTGATTGTTGCTTGTCCCCTGGCAGGAACTTGAGTGCTCCTCAGCCCTCTTGACTGTCCCAGCTGGTCACCAGGCCTGTGGCCAGCGTGTACAAGTTCCCAGGGGCATGTGAACCCCGCCCCTATTCTCTCTAGCCCCTCCAACCAGCTGGTATCTCTTGGAATTTCCTTTTCTGCTCATCCCAGTTATTTAAGAATCTTTCTTGCTCCCAGAGCCTGCCCCTTGGGTTGAGATCTGACTGAGAGCCCCTTCCATGCAGAGGTGCAGGTTGTGCTGGGTGACTAGGCTCCCCGTGCCCCGTGTGGTTCTGGTCACTCCCTCGCTGGACTGCCTGCTGTCCTGGTTGGTGGAGGAAGGCCCCGTAGACCTTGCAGGGCATGGTCAGGAGCTCAGGTCCAGCAACAGCTCAGGGTTGGTGGAGGTCAGGAAGAGGCAGATGCGACGGGAAAGGTCAGGCCCTACCCTTCGAGGCCTCTGGTCCCTGTCCATCTTCACAGGGAGGTCAGCCAACAGGGCCAGGCGCTCCTGCTCTGTGCTGCAGGCCATGTACGCCTAGGGCGAACACAAAGATGAGCAGAGCAAGCCTCAGACCTGACCTCTGTATCTGGGAGGTGAGGTGGCTAATGGGGGCCTACCTGCTGCAGAAGGCGGGGGGAGGGGAAGGCGGTGACAACAGCATCAGCCACAGCTGGGCTGACGCGGTTGAACTGCCTGATCTGCTGCCTCCAGGCTCTCTGCAGTCCTGTGCCATCTTTTGTCACTCGCTTGCCTGCCACCCAGTGCCCAGCTATGCAGAAGGAAAAGGCCCGGGACTCCTGGAACTGCCTAAGGACAGGAAGGGTACAGGGATGCTTCTAGAGTCTCAATCTGTCCTGACCACCCAGCCCCCCAGCTCAACCCCTTCAAGCATTCCTGTCACCCAGCCACAGCCACCAAGTGGGGTGGGGTGTCACATACTTGAAGGGGCGCTGGGCGAGGGCCTTGGTGAAGGCGCACACATGCTGACTCAGTTCCTGCCAGGAGGCCACCAGCAGCACATCCAGGTTTGCCCAGAGCTGAAGCAGCACCAGGGCCTGAGGAAGCAAACCCATGGGGGTGGGTCAGAGGAGAGCTCCCCTGGGGGACACCCAGTTAAGACCAACCCCACATGCCACCCTGAGGCCAAACCCAGTCTGGGCCTCAGCCGCTTGAGCACCAGGGCCAAGGCCAACCACCTCACCCAACCCAACCTGCCCTCACCTCCTCCACCTCAGGCCAGCCGACTGCCACCATGGCACAGGCCGTCATCCCAGGACTCTCCGGTTGCTGCATCTCCTGGGTGTTGGGCTGGCGAGACCTGAGCAAAGGTGACTGTCCCTCCAGCTCCCCACAGCCCATAGGACCCACCCTCCTTGAGTTCTGCTTCCCCTTGAGCCCAACCAAAGGACAGGGTTAGCTGTGTCACAGCAGCCCAGAGCTACCACAACCTTTTCCCTGAACTCCCCCAGCCCAGCCCAGCCTGGCAAAGGGTGTGAGGGTGACCAGTACCACAGGTAGGCATCCAGCCCAATGACAGCCAGGTGGGGGAAGGCGGGGGTCTCAGGAAAGATCCAGGGCACCGAGCAGGTTGGGCCACAGACCTGAAAGCCAAGGTTGACCACACCTATTCCTCTGCAGCAGGTGGGGTCCACAGGCCAGCAGGCCACTGTCAATTTGCAGAATGAAGGGGAGGGAGAAAGACCCAGTGGTGCTGAGATGAGACTGAAGTGGACTTCCTCTGCCCAGCCAGGTCTTTAGAAAGGCAGCTGCATGCCTCCCACGAGGTCAAGGAAACCTACAAAATCCCCTGGCTTTTCCCAGGCTCCTAGAAGAGGGGCTGAGTCCCCCTCCCCATTCCTGGTCCACCTCTGCACCCCATCCTGGAATTTGCTTGGCAGCAGGTGCTTGATAAATGCTGAACGCCAGACACTGGGACCGGGCAGAAGGTCTAACCTAATGACACTGGTGCAATCCATTGAGTGGGAACAATGGCCAGGTGGGGGCTGGGTTATTGGCTGTCACAGGTAGACTTGACTGGACAGCCCACCCACAGCCCCAGTCCTAGGCTCCCTCTCCACAGTTTCCCACTTCTGGCTTCTGACTCAGCCAGAGGGCCCTCTTTATCCTGCCTTCTGCCCTCTAGAAGCAGCTGCAGCTCATGTCTGCTCCCAGGCCAAGAGCCCAGCTGGCTCCCCCCATCTCACCCACAACATCTCAGCTGCTGTCCAGAGAGGACCCCCAGCCACTGCAAGCCCTCTCCAGCCTCTCTGCCTTTGAGTAGCCCTGGCAGAGCAGTGTATCCACCCAGCCCCTCACCACGCACCTGGGTGAGCTGGAGGACGCCCTGCAGAAACTCCTCAGGCTCCAGCAGCAGCAGGAGGTCCTGCTCACCTGCAGCCCACACCTCAGGAGGCACCTGTGGGGACATCCAGGAGCACTGCTGCCCGCCTTTGGCCTTGAGTGCCCCAGGGCTTTGGCTTGGGTACAGACAAGCCCATTACCTGCCAGGGCTGCTCTACAGAATCCAATGTGGTCTCCTGCCAAGGCCGAGACCAGCCCTGGTCTATAGGGCCAGCAGGAGCACAGACCACAGCCTCAATGGGGGTGGAACATGTCTCAGCACCAGCTGAGTTTAGAGACTGGATCAAGCCCTGCAACTGACCAGCACAGTGGCTTGAGCATCATCCTACTCAGCATCCCCTAATCTTAGTTACATGCATGATTACAGTAGCTATCACATGTGAAATCACAGTTAAAATACCCAACCCAGGGACAAACTATATAAACCCAGGGAATGAGGCCGCTGGTGGCAGGAACCCCAGGCACTCACGCTGCAGGGGTAAGGTTCTGGCTTCACTCTGCTCCACCTCAGGCTCCGGGCAGGATGTTGGGGTTCGATGTGGTACTCACAGCCCAGGGAGCCCAAGGCCTCCAACAGGATGTGAGCACCAGCATCTTCTAGGATGGCTGGGGTGGGCCGGAGAGACAGCTGTCACTCCTTTAACCCCACGTGAGGACGCTACTCACAGCTGACCCACAGTCTGGGCGGCGCTTTACAAACACATTGACTCACAACTGGCTCCAAGAGAGCAGATGGGGTCCAGATCTCACAGTGTCTTTTAGAAATCTCCCCAGTTGGGAAAGCCCGCGCCAATTCACGGCCAAGAGGCGACTATGACATATGTATGTCCCTCTCACCGCGCAGTGGGCCGGGTACCACCACCACCCAGTAATTAAGGGGAGTTTCCAAAGCCCGAGCTCCAACCCTGGCACTCGGCGGCAGGCGCACCTGGGTCCACGCGCACCGCCAGGCGCTGCACCACCTGCTCTGGCCGCAGCCGTCGCAACGCTTCGGTCGCCGTCCTGCACTCCTCCGCTGGATCCCGTGCCCTCGCGGCAACCTCAGAGTTGGCTTCCGCGCCGGCGGGGTCTTCGGTGTCCGAGTCCGAGATCTCCCAGGTCGCGGGCCTCCGCTGCCCACGTCCCTGGCCCTGGCGCGAGCCCCCAGGCCTCCTGGGCCCGATTCTCGCCATGGCCAGCCCGGCCTCTCCTCCGTTTCCGGCCGCACCCGGACGCCTTTGCGGGGAACACCGGCCTCTTCCGGCGGCGGCGGCGGCGGCGGCGGCGGCGGCTGGGGTTAGCCATGGCGCGGAAGAAGGTTCGGCCCCGGCTAATCGCCGAGCTGGCCCGCCGCGTGCGGGCCCTGCGCGAGCAGCGGGAGCGGCCGCGCGACTCGCAGCGCTACTCCCTGGACTATGAGACGCTGACGCGGCCGCACTCAGGCCGCCGGCTGCCCGCTCGGGCCGAGGCCGACGTGCGTCGCGAAAGCCGCCTCCTGCAGCTGCTCGGCCGTCTCCCGTTCTTTGGCCTGGGCCGCCTGGTCACGCGCAAGTCCTGGCTGTGGCAGCACGACGAACCTTGCTACTGGCGCCTCACACGTGTCCGACCGGACTACACGGCGCAGGTGCGTGCTTTGGTGCCCTCCTCCCCTCTCCCGAGCACCGCGAAACAGCACTGCTCGCCCTGTATGTCAGTGTGTGGGACCGGGTCTCCTGCGTCCTGATCTCTGAGGGCAAGAAAGCTTTCGGAGCTGATTCTCTCCCTATTTGCTTTGCAGAACTTGGACCACGGGAAGGCCTGGGGCATCCTGACTTTCAAAGGTAAAGCGCCGGAGGCCGGTGGGGGTGGCGTGGGGGGCTGCTGGCAGCATCCGCAAGCTTGCAATTAGCCACGCCTTTCTTTCCCCAGGAGAGACCGAGAGCGAAGCCCGGGAAATCGAACAGGTCATGTACCATGACTGGCGACTGGTGCCCAAGCACGAGGAGGAGGCCTTCACTGCTTTCACGCCGGTGTCAGAGGACACTCTGCGCCCTGTGCCCTACCCACCGCTGCTCCGAGCCATGATTCTAGCAGAGCGACAGAAAAATGGGGACGCCAGCACCGAGGAACCTGTGCTGAATCTGGAGAGACTACGCATTGATCCCTGGGACTACCCTGTGAAACCAAAGGCAAAGAGCAAGGCCAAGGGTACTCCAGTCTAAGATGTCAGAATTGGCAGGCTGCCTGAAGGGTGTCAGGCATCGGGCACCATGTTGATAAAACAAGAGGTCTTTGGATTACACCCGCATCAGCCCTCCGGGAGCTCGGATCCGACCTCCATGACTTGTTCTGAGACTGTACTGAGCCGAGTGGAAGGGGTGGTGGTAGACCCTGCACCCGTGTCTTTCCTGTCTCTTGCTCCAACACCCAGATCTGACTGACGGGACCACACAGGAGGTGGTTGCTGGGGGGAAGCTGAAAGCAGAGGGGCTAGTGGGTGTAGAGCTCCAGCGCTGGCACCTGTCATCTCCAGGCTGGCCCCCTTCCTCATCATGTGTTGTGGCCACAACTGGGACCCGGGCAGAAGCTTTGAAGGCGAATAAAGCAAATGAAGCAGCCCTGGGTTGTAGTTTATCTTAGAGTTTGGGGTTGGCGGACCGTGGCGGGTTGTCTGCTAGAGTGTGGGGTGAAAAAAGCTGACATCGTGGTGAACTGTCTCGGTGGATGGGAATAAGCTGAGAGGATGGGGGCGATACAGACGCAGCTGTTGCAGGAAGGTCTAGGGACTCCCTGGTCGCAGGGGTCCTGGAGTGGGCGTGGACGATAAGGCACAGCCGCACCGCGTGGCCGGCGTTCCCTCAGCCCCTCATCCTCACCGCATCCAGGGAAGCAGCCGCGCAAGGTGGCTGGGAGCAAGGGGATTCGGGATACGGCCCCTTTAAACAGAGGCCCCGCCCCGCCCTGTCCCGCCAGTCAGCGCTCCGCTCCAGCCACCGCCGCCATCATGATCTGTTTGGTGCTGACCATCTTTGCCAACCTCTTCCCGGCGGGTGAGCGGCGCGGCTGGGGCTGGGGCCGGGCCGGGCCGGGCCAGATGGGGAGGGGCTGCTGAGGGGCCTAACGCGAGCCGCCCCGCCGGCCCCGCAGCCTGCCCCGGCGTGCATGAGCGCACCTTTCTGGCCGTGAAACCCGACGGCGTGCAGCGGCGGCTCGTGGGAGAGATCGTCCGGCGCTTAGAGCGGAAGGGCTTCAAGCTGGTAGCGCTGAAGCTGGTGCAGGTAGGGGTGGGGCGCGCGGGAGGGGACGGGGCGGGACGAGGGTGCGGCCGGGAGGCGCGGGGCCCCGGAGCTCGCGCCCCGACCCTCTCCTAACCCAGGCCTCTGAGGAGCTGCTTCGCGAACACTACTCGGAGCTGCGCGAGCGCCCCTTCCACGGCCGCCTGATCAAGTACATGGGCTCAGGGCCGGTGGTGGCCATGGTGAGTGCCCACGGGCGGGCGGTGCGCTCACCCCGCGCGGACCCCCGCGCTCACCCGGTGCCATCGACCCGGCCCGCAGGTCTGGCAGGGGTTGGACGTTGTGCGCATCTCTCGGGAGCTCATCGGAGCCACGGATCCCGCGGACGCCCCGCCGGGCACCATCCGCGGGGATTTCTGTATAGAGGTCGGCAAGTAAGGCTGGTCCCCGGCGCGGGCAGCGTTCTCAGCCCCCGTCCCCACGCCCCCAGTGGGCTGCGTGGGACCTCTGCCTGCGTTCCGACGCGCCTCTCCCGCGCAGGAACGTGATTCATGGCAGCGATTCGGCTGAGAGTGCCCGCCGGGAGATCGCGCTCTGGTTCCGCTCCGAGGAGCTCCTGTGCTGGGAGGACAGCGCCGAGCACTGGCTGTATGAATAGAGCGGCCGCCTCCAGTGGCAGAGGACCCGGGCCTCTACTGCAGATGTGCTGCAACAGGTTGTAGATGACTTAACACCCTCCAGGCCCTGGAGCTGGTGCTCAGAACACCCCTTCTGCAGCAGGGATCAGTACCTCTTGGAGGGCAGGTGGATCTGCCCAAGCCCTGCATACCACTGCAGCACGGCCAGAAATGCACCAGGGCGCTGACCCTGGCACTCAGTTTGCTCGATCAGTTCTTTTTATAATAAAATGAAGAAAATCCTTGTGCTCATGTTGGTTTGGGATACCATGTTAAGACATTTATTACATACAGAGCAGATACATGGGTTTGCTTGCAGGGCCAAAGCCTGAGGAGACTTGTCACCCAGCCCCTTCCCCCAGCTGCACCCACCTAGATAACCCCCGCGTCATTCATGGCCCTGTGGGGATAGACAAAGGACTGACGTACATCACAGTGGAGAGTGGCAGGGCGGTGGGGAGAAGCCTGCAGCAGCATGTGAGTGCACTGGTGTCCAGCTGGGCTGTGGGATGGCTGCCCGAGATCTGTGCTTCTCTGTTCTCTGGTGTGAGGTGGGTGGACAGCAGGGCCTGGGGCTGCCCTGATCCAGTGCCTTTTGGAGTAGGACTAAAGCCTGGGCAGGTGGAGAGGCAGCAAGCAGTCCAGGGCAGTGCCATTCAAAGCAGGCAGGCACACGCTCCTAGAGCTGGGGGAGGTAGCCCCTGTCCTTAGCCCTTAGGGCCTCTGCTGTTAGCCTGTCAGTTGCCCTCCACCGGCCCAAGGCACTTAGTAGTGTGTCTTGGGAGCTGGGCTCCTTGGCGACTGCCTGGGAGGCAGGCCCTGGAGCACACCTTCCCCCATCACCCTGAGGCTGAGCCTGCATCCTAGGACTGACCCCAGGAGAGGCCAGAGGCCTCCCCTTCTTCCTGAGGCTTGGGCCTGCCCTGGCAGCCTGAGAAATTCCACCCTAGGAGCTTCCAGGAGGGGCAGGACTCCAGGGTCTGCTCCTATAAGGTGGGTCTTCTACCCAGGAAAGTGGAGGTGGGGGAACACATGGGACGGTGAGGGTTGGTGAGAGCCTGCCACACAGTACGATCACGGGGTATGAGCGGGGATCAGGGCATCTGTCTTCTCGAGCAGATTCCCCACAGAGCCTGCTTACGTGCTTTCATGCCAGTTCCCGGGGTGACAGGGATGGGGGAAATGGCTGGGCCAACTCCCTTAGGACCCACCCCTAACCCCGCATACAACAGGCAAAGGCAAGTGGGCTTGAGTGGGGAGAGTCAGGGGTGAAGTCCCTGTTTCCTGCCCTGGGGTCCTGGGAGTGATATGAGTGGGGAGCCCAGGGTACAGCGGGGAGCCACCTGGGGGGCTGCCCCAGCCCAACCCACCCAGGACTCTGCCTCATTCTGGCCCTGCAGTGCCCTGGGATTGGACTCAGGAGCTGCTGGGAAAAGGGTGTCTCCAGAGGTTCTGCCCCTCCCACCCACTCTCCCCGCCTCTTCCCGGCCAGACCAGCCTTGCTGCTCACCACCCACTGCCAGCTCCTGGGCTGGGCCTACGGTGAAAGCTGCAGGTTGAGATTAGAAGGGCTGACAGCGTGGGGCAGCCCATGGCAGGTGGGTGGGGCGGGGTATATGTACACGATGGCATCAGGCAGGGGGTGGTGGAGGCCATGCCTCACTCAGGGGAGTAGGACACCTGCCACACAATGATGTGGCTGCGCTCGGCCTTAGACAGCATGGGCTTCACCTGGCTCATGTCCCCTGCACTCTCCTCTGACTCATCATCTTCTCCGTCACCTAGAGAGAGAGCTGCCCGTGAGGAGGGGCCCCTGCCTGGGAGCCCTTGGGGCCTGCGGGCAGTGTCCACTCACCTATGCGGAAGTCGATGTAGCCCTCCCCGCCGCTCAGCACCAGCACGTTCTTCAGCTTCTGGCCCTCTGCATCCGAGACAGAGGCAGCAGGCCCGGGGCCTTCGGATGGGCTGTCCAGCACACTGCCATTGAGAGTGGCCAACACGTTGCCTGTCATGGGGTACAGGGGACTTATCAGGGCAGCCAGGGCCCCCATGCAGCCTCCTGAAGGGAGGACACAGCTGCTGCCCTGTAGGGAATGGAGCCCAGCCCCTTACCTGGCACTGAGACAAAGAATTTGACGGCATCACGGTGCCCGTGGAAGCAGAGCTGGGCCTGGGCCATGGAGCAGTAGGGGATGAAACTGCTGGCCGATTTGTCACTGCTGTCATCACCATACACGTGGATGACACCCCCTGGGCGGGTCCCATCCCCAGACGTGGGGGATGTCTTATTGGCTGGGGACAGACAGACCCAGAGGAGCTGACTCACTGACCAGGAGGATTTTCA
This sequence comes from Craseonycteris thonglongyai, assembly GCA_004027555.1. Lineage (NCBI taxonomy): Eukaryota > Metazoa > Chordata > Mammalia > Chiroptera > Craseonycteridae > Craseonycteris > Craseonycteris thonglongyai. The sequence goes on from PVKE010005913.1 coordinate 15,666, forward strand.
GCAGGAGAGGGTGGAGGGTAAGAGAGTGCCTGCTGGTGGGGCCCTCCTGGGGCTGATGGCGAGGGACAGGCGCCGCAGGTGGGGGGCTTCTTTCTGAGAGTACTTACCTCGGAGCCCCAGGAGCTGGCCTCGGTGCAGGACCACGGCTGAGGGAGGCGAGCGACAGAGCATGGAGGGGAGAGGAGAGAAGCGGTCACAGGAGGGGTGAGCTGAGGGTGGCTGCGGCCAGGGCAGCCGGGCAGCCTCCTGGGTGTGGCCTGGTAGAGTATGCCCACCCAGGAACCCGGCCATGCGCCCTTCAGTGGCCGCCATCACCATGTCTGCAGATGTCTGGGGTCACTCACTCTCGGTCAGTGGGATGGAGATGACGACTCCGTTGCCGGTGCCCACCCAGAGGCGGTTGCCCGCAATAAGCAGGGCAGTGATGCGCACAAAGGAGAAGCCCAGCTTGCCTGTGCCTGGGGGTGAGGAGGAGGTCAGCACTGCCTGCTGCCCCCCCCCCCCAACCCACCAGGCTCAGCCCAGAGCAGCCTCACCCAGCATCTTGCTGACATAGGGCTCGATGTCCACGTCCTGCAGGTGCTGGTGGGTGTGGGCATGGTACAACCGCAGCGTGGAGTCCAAGCGAATGGACACCCACACCCCATCGCCAATCCATGCCAGCTGCCGCACCTGGCTCTCCCGCCGTGGATGGGCATCAAATGACTTCTGTGGGGTGACAGCAGCCCATCAATGGGGGCTGGGGGAGGGGATCTGAACCTGCCACAACCAAGACTGCGCTCTAGCACCTGCTTTGCTTCCACGGGCCCAGGATCTTAGGGGGAGCCCCAGAAACCCACCCTACCCCCTAGACCCACTTCCAGGTCGCTAAGGGTAGGTGTATGGAGACCACACAGGTGTCAACCCAACTTGTTTCAGTGTGAAGTAGCAGGTAGGCTTGAGACAGATCAGCATTCACAGCTCAGCAGCCCTCTGCTTGCCTGTGACCTTGGACAAATGAGTCACTTCCCTGCATGGGGTTCCTTTGTCCCATGAAGCCTGTGACAGGAGCAATGCTCACAGCAGCAGCCCGTTTCCCTCTGTGGAGACCCGGCCGCCAGTACCCACCTCAATCTGCATCGTCTTGGGCTGGATGACATGCACCTTGTTCTTGTAGCCGCACCAAACGCGGTCGTACACAACGGCCATACAGCGGATGGAGTGGTGTGGGTGGCCCAGGTCCATCAGGTGATAGTTGCTCAGGTCCCACTGGCCATCTACAAAGAACCCACCACACCTGTTCAGGTCCGGCCAGGGTCCGTCATCCGCTCACACTGCGGGTGGTTCATATGCTGCTAGGACCCTCAGATGCCACCCACCTGCCCACTGCTCCAGGCCTCACCTTCGCCTCGGTGGAAGATGGCCAGAGTTCCGTCTGCCAGAGCCACCAGCACACGCCCTTTCACGTGCCTGGAATGGGAAAGTGGTGGGCCAGGCTCAGGCTGCGCAGTCCTAGGCGCTCCCCGATGCCCGGCCCTCGGCTGGGATCACATACACTAGGCTCAGCACAGAGTCCTTCAGCTTGATGGAGTGCAGACACTTCTTCCAGTTGGCCACGGCTGAGTGCACGTACAGCCTGCAGGAGGGGGCCGAGGTGAGCAGGGGGCTCGCCCAGAGGGCCCGCCCCAACCCGGGGCCCCACCTACCAGCCATTCTGGGCTCCCAGCCACATGGTGGGCGCGGCACTGCTGCTGGCCCCCTCAGGGTCTCCACTGGGCTCCGGCTCAGGCTGCGCACCACTTGAGTTGGCTTCTGGCCCATTCTCACTGCAAGAAGGATGATGGCTCCTGGGCAGCCCATGGAGGCCTGTCTATCCACCTCTGCCAGCCTCCTCTCCCTTCCATCTCTGCCCCATCTAAGAGCGCTCACCTGCCAGATTGGGTACTGGGGGGTGGGGCGGGGGCCGGGTCAGTGAAGACATGCTCCGTGAGGGGCCCAGGCCGTACCACAGCTGCCTCTGCCTCACTAGGCCCAGAGTCAGGCACCTCTGTGGCCTCTGTGGCCTCCTCTGTGGACTGAGACGGGTTGACCTTCCCATTGGCGGTAGCAGCCACCTCCCCTGTGGAAGGGAGGGGTGAGCTTGGCTGGGCAGGGGGGACCACAAGCGGGCAGAGAGAAGGCGGCTCCCAGGCTTAGGCCTAGGACTCACCCTGGCCCTTGTCTAGCACTGGGGTGTCCCCTCGAGAGGAGCAGTTGCTCCGCGGCACATTACAGCGGGTGGCGCAGCCCACTAGGGTGATGCCGGCCAGCACGCCGTCTGCACCAGAGTCCTCAGGGTTCACGTCGCTGTCCAGGAAGATCTCCCCCGGAGGGTAGTCACTGTCACTGGCCGCTGCAGGGAGAGTCACAGCCCTGTCACCCCATGCTGTGGAGCCCCTACTGTAAGACCACACAGAGCTCATGTCCCAGTGGGGTGTGGGGGAGGAGATAGGGGTCGCCTGCTGATGCCACCCCACCTCCTTCTAATCGGGTCCTTAACAAGACCACCAGCAAGCCCCTCCTTGGACACTCCTCCACCGGCTCCCATGTGTCCACGGTGTGTCACAGAAGGCAGCCACTGCTCTGCAGGCCTCCTTACTTAACATCCTAGTCCTGTGAGTAGCACAAATCCACCCTTGTGGGCACCAGCTCAGGCTTGGGGCAGCACTCACCGGGGATGCTGGAGATGCACAGAACATGGGCATTGCAGACGGTGAACTGGTCCACGACAGTGCCTGGCTGGTTGGCATCGATGATCACCACTTTGCTGGTGGTCAGGGTGCTGGTGAGGATCCACACTCGGCTGGAAGTGGCGTCTGTCTCAGGGAGCTCCTTTGTCTGTCAGAGCACAGAAGACAAGGCCGATGCTCAACCAGCAGCCTCATGGGGTCCTAGAATCTTTAGGATCTAGTTTTGCTCATGGCCTTAGGGGATATGGCTACCCTGCCCTATAGCTAGGATGGTGAGCACTCAAAACAGCACTAGATCGCTGGCACACGTGAACTCATTTCCACAGGAGGAGACTGTGAGCTCCAAGCTCAATGGTCCCAAATCAAGCAGAAGCATAGAATGAAGCCTTGTTTAGTGTTTTCTGCTAACTTCCTTGCTCAGCCTCTTCCATTGCTCCTCTGAAGGCAGTGAAATGTGTTCCTTGCAATGACAGAGAAGCCCTTGGGGGACCTGCCCTCTTAGGTCCTACAACTTGCTGAGCCTTGGCCCCTCTGAGCTTCCCTGCCCACAACTCCTGGCTCCTGGGTGCTGGGCTAGAGCCAGAAGGCAGCTCAGCCATGGGCCTGCCCTCAGGAGGGGAAGGGAGCCTGAAGTGAGCCCAGTCTTAGGGTACTGTCCCCAGCTCCCCTCTGTTTCTGTCACCTTCAGCCAGACCCTGGCACTGGGCATAGCCTGAACACGTAGATGACAGCAGAGACTAGCATTGCCCAGCCATCTACGAGGGTGGGCTAATGAATTCTGCCTTCCCTTAAATGGAAAATGAATAAGGAAAGGTATTTTAATTAAATAGAACATGAAATATACTTTTATCATTTCTTTTCTTCTTTTTTTTTTTTTTTATTGGTTTTGACAGAGAGAGAGAGAGAGAGAGAGAGAGAGAGATACAGAGACAGAGAGAGAACTGAATTGGGGGAACTCCCCAGTTCAGCATATGGGTCCGCACAGGCCAGGATTCGATCATCGGTCCCCAGCGCTGCAAAGTGTGCGCCCAACCCACTGAGCCATCCCGGCCTCCCCTATCATTTATTTTCAAAGCTGCAAAATTATTTTTCTACAAAATCCCCACACACTTCAATATATTTCCATGATCTTGATAAAGCTGATCACTTGCAGTCAGAGGCCTTCACGGTTTGTCACTCAAATCTACTTGCCCCACTTCTTCATCTTTGAACTGCCTTTCCAGTGTCTTACTGTACTCTCATCAACACAATGATCACCATAAATGTCTTGCATTTCTCTGTGAATTTTAGTTGGAGGAACTTTTTCCACTGGGTTAAGAATTCAGTAACATACTGTTTGAACCGAATAACTGACTACTCTTCTTCCATTTCGATGTGCACTGGGTGAAAAATGTAAGCATCTGTGTGTACAAGGTAAAGAATGATGGAGGGGAGATACCGTGTGACTACATAGAACTGATTATATCCAGATATGCCCAATGTAACAAAAAATATTACAGCAGAGGCAAAATTTATCAGCCCATCTCATAGACATTACAAGCAGAGGCAGCCCTGGCCTGCCTGCCACTCTGACCTTCTTCTTCTCTGGGGATGTGTGGTTGCTCTTGGCCTCTCCTTCCACTTCCCGGTCACAGGTCAAAGGGTCGCAGCCTGGTGCGGGCTTGACTCCATTACCAGTGTGATCCTCAGTGGGTTTCCACCCACTCAAGTTGACGCCCGCAGCACACCACAGCTGAGAGAACAGAAGCGGGAGGGTTGCTAACATGTGACAGGCCTTCCCCAGCTTCCTTCCCACACCTGCCTGGACTCAGCTTCTGGGTGGGACCTCTCCCTGCCTCGCCCTCTTCCCTGTCAGGCCTGGGCTCACCTTCATGGTCGGGTCCTTCTCCACCAGAGGGCGGCAGTACACAGGGACAGGCACGTTCTTCATCCGGGTGTCCTCTTGGCCCCCATTGGGACTCAGCTGCAATCACAGGCAGAGGCACCCTGGGCGTGAGGCCTAGAGCAGCTTCGGTGCATGGACAGAGGTTCGGTGACCCACCCCTCCAGGGTTGAGGTTGAGGCTGGGGACCCACCCGAAGCCCCCACCCCATCCCATGCATGTGCACTGTGCCCTGCAGCACCTGCTTGTACTTGGCCGGCAGGCTCCAGCCGCAGGCCTGCAGCCGCCCATCATCATTGCGCACGTGCTCGCGCACCTGGCGGTACTGCTCACGCTTCTGCTCACGCCTGGCGGAGGAGGTGCAGTCGCTGGACGGGACAATGGAGTACTTCTCAGTCTTTGGTGACCCAAGGTCCCACAGGCCTGCCCTACACGGAGCACCCAATGCCCCAGGGGCTCTCCCTCCTGAGCCCTGTCTTGTCTTTTCCTGGCGCCTGCCCCAGTTGGACAACCATCTGATGGAAGGGTGGTTCTCCCCAACACTGAGATTGGAGACCACATCCAGCAGTTGCCCTTGTCCAGGTACCTGTTCCACTGTCCCCATCACTAAAGTCCAGCTGGCAGGGACCTACAGTGCAGCCTCCTCTTCCCTTGGGCCTTCCCAGGGAAACTTCCAAAAGTTCTGACACAAGGCACAATTTTCTACTTCTGCCCTAGAGCCCTGGCACCTAATTCTTGGTTTCAAAATGAAGAAAAACAAAATTACAAACAGAAACTTCTCCCCCAGGAAGAAACCAACTCTGCAGGAAAACATCCTGTCAGCTTCAAGAATCCTTGTGGAGCACAGGTGTGCAGGAGCAGCCTGGGTGGGGCCTGAGCTGGCTGCAGTGAGAGCCTCAAGAGAACAGTGAAGCCCACGGGCACTAAGAAGAGGGGTGGGGGGAACGCAGAGGGATGGCCAATGATCCCAAGAAGGGGTGGAGAGGTGCAGTGTATGCTCGGAGTGCCTGGGCCAGTGTCCTTCCCATCATGGACTCCATTCCCTAGCCTGCCTAGGACCAGGCGAGGCAGGTCCTGCTTCAGCGCCCCCAGGGCATGGGGGAAGCTCAAGGGGCAGGCGCACAAGAGCAGTGGGACACTTACTCATCAGGGAAGAATTCCAGGGGTCGGCTGCCTGCAGAGATCTGGCACAGGGCATGGCTTCGGCGCTGGCTGAAGCCGGCCGTGGTGGGTGACTTGTAATGAATGTTCACAGAGGGGTAGGACCGCTTGGCTGGAGGAGGGCTGGATGAGGAGCTGAAGAGGCGGCTGAAACTGTCAGCAGAGGCACAGGAGGTGAGAGGGGGGCCCAAGATAGGTCTCCTCACCCTCTTCCCAGGCAGCCCAGCGCCCAAACTCACAACTGCCAGATGGTAGACTTCTTCTTCTCCTGGACAGATGGGTGCTCTCGGGATGCTCTACACAGGAGAGGCCAGGAAGGCGCCCAGCTCAGCTACTGCCCAGAGTGACCTTCCCATACATGCCACCTGACCATGCACACCGCACCCAGAGCCCATCTGACCATGCCCATGGCCAGGCCCAGCTCCGCCCAATCCGACCATGCCCTACTCACGCTGGGCCCCCTCTCGCTTCCCTTGCATGGTACCCTCACCCTGGCCACACTTGGGATGGAGCGTTAGAGAAGAGGGGATCCTGGGCAAGTCACTCAGAACTTCCCAGAGGGGCCCTGGCACACCAGCCCCAATGTGCCCCAGCCCTGCTCTAGCCCAGTGGGCATCTCCTTGCCAGGTCAAGGCTGCAGCAGAGGCCCCCACCAAGGAAGCCAGTACCCTTCTACTCTTCCCGAAGAGAGGGAGGTCGGGTTGAGGGCAGCCTCAATTCTATCCACAGGACCTCTTACAGCAACCATGGCTCACATATGGAGCCAGGAGCACATCTTTGGACCCACCTGATCATCTCAGTCCACCTCACGGCCTCCTGAAGCTCCATTAGCCGCTCCTTGTACTGGTTACGCTCCATGAGCACGCGGGCCATTTCTACCCGTGTGAAGCGGCGGCGTTGGGCCATGGGGATCTTGTCCTGCAGGGGAGAGGCGCTGCTATTCAGACAGCAAGGGGCTGGCTGGCAGGTCAGTCTGGTGCCCTACTGGCCAGGTCACACCACGCTTCCTCTGGACTGGCCTCTGGGTATGGGTTAGTCTAAGTGCAAATTCCCATAGACCTTCAAGCAAATGGGTGGGGAGGGTATGAGCAGGGGACAGCAGACATGGGATTCTACCTGCAGACAGGGCCACCTTCTTTCCAGAAGGTCACAGGATACACTTGAGGGATACAAGTGACTTCTCCTATAAGTTCCTGGACACTGTGTCAATCCCAAATGCTTCTGGTCAACACTAACAGCTGGGAATGGTCCAATGTGGAACCACAGGAAAAAAGGTTCTAGGGGGAAGGTCCAACAAGCAGGGCCTGGAACCACTATGTCCAGGCTGGATACTAGAGCTTTTGGTGGATCTGTCAGGGGTCTGTTGTTGGTGAGTTCTGTGGCTGGACTAAGTCTACTCTGAGCTGTGCCCTGGGCCATGACAGGTTGGTGCAGGGGTGAGGGGACCAGCAGGGAGCTGCCCGGCGAGTAAGGACATGCACCCTCCCCATGTGGCCCCCACTACATGCAGTCCAGGCCCCACACAAGTAGGCAGAGTCCCCAAATGGGCACCTTCTCGATGTGCCACATGGGTTGAGGCCAGGAGGAACTTCACAGTTCACCTGTAGCTGTTTCTCTCCCTAGAGTGTTTTCAGTGAGGGGCTGCACAGGATGTGCAAATGGAACAGCTACTGTTTCCTGAGAGCCTGCTCTGTGAGCTATGAGCATCATATGACCCCGAAAATAATAGTTAATGAGTGGTGAGTGGGGTCCAAAGTTCACCTCGCGTGAAGGCCTGTGCCTGCTCCCCACACAGAGCAGAGGGGTTGACTTTCCTCAGAACATTCTGTGCACCTCAGTGGGGAGGTGGGTGAACAGTGCGAGCCTCACAGAGCCTTAGCTACTCAAGCTGTTCTATCTGGGGACAGTGGCTTGCTCTGTGAACTGGAGAGTATGGGGCTGTGGCTGCACCATGTAGGCAGAGACCTTGCTTCTGACTGTGCAAAATGCATCCACTAGGACCTGCGGTCAAGTGGGGCTGGTTCTGATATCACGACATCCTGGGGTTGGGGAGGACTCTGCTGAGGATGATTGTCATACAGGTGGTGGTGGGGTGAAGGGGGCCCAGAGGCCCAAAAGAATGAGTATCCCTGATAACCAACCCCTTGCCACCCGCTTCCCCGTGCCCCACATGTTAATAGTGGAATATACCAATTCTGTACAGAGATAGCTGCTTACATCCTCCCCCTCTTCTTTGGGTTCACGGCGGGCAATGATAGCCTCGGACTTCACCCTGTAGGATGATGAAAAGCAAGCCAGGCAGGGGTGAGGGCCTCACCTCTCAGCCAGGCTCAGGGCTCTCAGCTCAGGTTCTAGGCCCTCAGCGTTCCTGCCAGTGCCCTGGGGACAGGTGCTCCTGCAGCCCTGCTCATGTGTGCCCTGAAGCCCAGACACCTGTCCTGGCTGCTCCAGCCAAGGAATGGAACCTCCCCTCAGCAGTCTGTGCTGTTGGGAAGGCAGAGCCAGCTACACTCCCAGGCATCATATGGCTTCAGGTCTAGTGCCCACTCCCACAAACCTGGCATGAGTGCCACCTGCCTGTGGCCCTCCTCTCACCCCTTTCCATTCCCATCAGCACTTCCCGGGAGTATGGGGTGAGGCTCAGGCTGGAAGAGAAAAGCTACAGAGAAATGCAGACTGCTGGAGAGGAGACCCCAGAGCTTCCCAGCTGGGCTACATGTTCACATGGTGGCTGATCAAGGGCTGGGAAGCAGAGGGGAGGTGGGGTATCGAGGGCAACCAGCCCTCGATCCTCCCCTCCCTCCTCCTGAATGAACATAGCAGTGTTAGAACAGCAGGAAGGCCCAGCTAAGCCCCAAGGAAATGTATCAAAGACAGGGCAGCCTTCCCTCTTGTGGGATTCTGGAGAGGAAAGGGGCAGGGCCGGCAGACTACACAGTAGCTGGGTGGGTGGAGTCAAACATAAAATACAGCTGAGAGAGGAGGGGGAGGCTGAGAGGTAAGCATACAAAGTGAGCCACTTTGGGAAGGAATGACCTCTCTTGGTGCAGTTGACAAGAGATGCCAGGGAAACACAGAGGAGGGAGGTGGGGCAGGAATCTGACCCCACCTTCCATGCCAGCCGACCCTGCCTCCTCTGGGAGTCCCAGAGTCCACATGAGGCAGGTAGCCTCTGCCCCTGGGAGACCAGCCCCCAGCCCTGCTCACCTCCTTAGCTCCTCCTCCAGGTCCTTGATGCGACTCTCTAGCCGTAGTTTGGCCTGCCTGGCAGCTTCCAAGTCCCCCTTCAGCACCTCCTGCTCCCCTGACAGTTGGTCCACTTTGGCGATGAGGTCATTCTTCACCACGTTCAGAGCATTTCTTTGAAAAAGCAGAAAGATGGGAGTTCCACGTGAACTGGACAGTACATTATATGACGGGGGCCACCCGCACTTGTGTAGCTGAGAAGGCACATCCTGGTCCAGAAAGTGACAAAAGGTGGTGACCACATGCCCAAGGTAAAGGCAGTGACCATGCCATCCTCTCCCCAGGAGGGGTGAGCTCAGCTGTGTGGGTCTGGCTTCTCTCCCCGGGGGCAGCCTTCCAGGCTGGGCTGACAGGGTTGTCACAGGGAGGCCCTGGTAGAGGGCTATCTCAGCCACTGTGGTGCTGGAGCAGAGCATTCTTACTTGGTTTCTAGAAGCTGTGAGTTCTCCAGCAGCAGATTTCCCACTTCCTTGCCCATTCCTGAAACAAAAGATGTGGATATATAGTGCCTGGTAGAGCTGAACCCTGATGCCACAATACCTGCCTCACAGTAACAAACATCCCCTGGGGGTGGCCTACCCCTGGGAGGGCTGATGAGAGGGGATAAGGACCAGAGGCCCGACCTGGAGAAAGATAGGCTGCAAAGGGAGGCCAAGTAGACCACTGGAGAGGCCTCTGCTGGCCCTTTGGTGGACTCCACCCAACAATGTAGTCAGGGATGGACCTGTTGCATGCAAGCCCCAATAGGGTCCAAGAATGGCCTCTGGAGGGCACTGAGTAGGTTCCCGCTGCCTTGGTGGATGCAGCAGCCCTGGGCTTACATTCTGGATCCTTGAGGTTGGGTTCCCACAGCTCTTTACCAACATGAAGTCTATATACCAGCAAGCCCCAGACAATATCAGCCTGAGCTGACCTGAACCATCTCTGTGCAGCCACCTCAATCTCTGTCCCCCATCCCAGCCATCACCCCTTTCCCCCACCCTGTGGTTTCTTGGCCCATCAGGCAGCAGATCCCTTCCAGAGCTGTCCCCCAGGGGAATGGAGGTTGGATCTGTGGTGACAGGAACAGAGAAGGCAGCACAAGATACAGAGAACCCCTGGCCAAGGAGATGGGATGGCCCCATGGCAGGGCTAGGAGCAGGACTGGGCAGACCTGGCCTGAGGTGGTGGGGTCAGCAGGAAGCAGAGGAAAAAGTAGAAGTGAGGAGGACAGTGCTCATCTGTGACCAGGACCCAAAGTGGACCTCACAGACTGAGCTCTCTGCAGAGATGTCACAAACCCCCACAAAGTACTGAAGCTAATCCTTTGGGATAGCTCCAAATCCCAAGTCTATTCCTCCTATTCACTTCCCTCCACGGTCTAACACAAATGTAAGACAAGATACACAGGCACAGAGTGCTCAGCTTAGGAGTCTGCCTGTTTCCATTCTCTCCTCCTTGCCTCATACGGGGCCTACCTCCCCCTTGGATGGGATGCAGCAGGCACCAGGCTCACCCCAGACAGGTTCAAGGGTGCATCAAGGGGCTGGTGGCCTGCCCAGAGCTTATCGGGGCCCAGAGACTGGGGCTGTCCCTCCTCAGCCTGCCAGCTCTGAGGGAAGCTGCTGGGGAGGCGGGGCAGGTCTCCACTCCCCAACCCACCCTGGAAGCCCCTGCTGACCCCACCACCCCACCATGCAGAACAAAGCAGACAGCTCATGAAACATGAGAAGGTGTTGGGTAGACAAAGAAAGCCCAAAATGGGACAAACACATACTGAAACACAGGGCCTTGGCCTTACCAAAAAAATCATCGCGCACTATGGGAGCCGTCCCAGTCCCACAGGAGATGGACAACCAGGGTGGGAGGAAGGAGTGGGAGAGAGGAAGGGAGAGAAAACAAGCGCATTAAGCCCATGTGGCCAGCGGGTGGGGGGTATTTTAGGCTACTTCTCGCTGGGTTAGGGGTGGACACAGAAGTAGGACAGGAGGGAACCGGTTACTCCTTCTGGAAAGTTCATCCTTGGGTCGTACAGATTGTGGTGAAGTGGAAGGTTAAGACAATGCACTGACATCTTACACTGCAACCCTGGGTGGTGAGGGGCAGGAGGGGTAAGGACAGAAGTCCCTGCAGGAAGGGAGAGCTGTGCCCGGGACCCAAGTGCCTTTGCACATTGCAGAGGCTGATGTGTGGGTGGGGGCTTCCGAGACTCCTACTGCAAAACAAGAAAGCAGGAGCTTGGCCTACTTGCCACATGGGGAGAGGACCCCTGAGCTGCACTTTGTGGGGGCCTCATAGGACCCCTGACTCCTAGGGTGCACCTGATAGAGGGGAGACACTGCAAAACTGGGCCACAGGCCTTGTCTAGGTAACTGTCCTATGTTTCTAATGGCTCCACAGAACCTTAAGAAATGGCCCTGGGGGATCCTCAGCCTTTGAGATGATGGGGTCAGGGCACAGTTTCTCCCTCAGATGTCAAGGTCACTGTCAGTGGGCTAGTGAAGCAAATCAAAATAAGCTTCTGAGCGGCAGCAGGCTGGTGAGCAAAAGCACATGTGCCTTAGTGGCCTGGAACGGAATCAGGAGGGGACAGGCTGCACAGCCAGTGGTACCTGGAATGTGACAAGAGCAGGGAGTGTCCCTGGAGCACCACCCCCACTCCACCTGGACTCCAGTGTGGGGAAGAAGGGGCCCCATACAGACAGACAAGAGAGGTACACACCTGAGAACTCCCCTGGGGCCATGTCCAGCGAAGCACAAACAGATGGGGAACCGGGTAACAGGGGAAAGGAAGTGACAAAGGTCAATTGGTGACTGGAACCAACAAAATAAAAGAATTCTTATTAAAGAAAAACAACAGTGATCAGACATTTCCAACTTGAAATGCATGAAAGAATGTGAACAGATGTCATCAGGCCTGTGGGTGACAAATCCCACTGGAGGCAGAAACCTTGAAGAAAAAGGGAGGTCAAAATTGGATGTCCCTCAATCCCTGGGGGGCCCACAGTGCCCCCCACACCGGGGTGGGCATGAGAATCTAAAGCCTGCTCACCCCCCAACTCCCATACCCACCCATCAAGAGGGCCAGCTCTCTGCAGACCTGAGGGTGAAGGTCAGCAAAGACATAAGTGTGTGTGCGCACACGTGTGGTTATGTAAAGGTGCATGTGCATCATTAAGTGTATAAGGAGCTGTACGTGTGCATGTGTGTGGTTGTGGACATATAAGGTTTTATGTGTAGTTGCACATGTATTTGTGCATGGCTGCACAGGGATGAGTGGTTGTGTATGTGTGTATGTGTGTGGTTGCACATGGGTAGGGTGCCAAGGGTGTCCGGACACAAAAGTGCCCCTAAGAATGAGTGTGCTCTCTGAGTAAGTGAGCCGCAGATGTGCACTTGGGTGTTGCAGGGTCCCCTGGCCAGCCCAGGTCTTTTGGGAAGGGCACACAGTCTCCAATAAGGGGTAACCAGAGCACAAGGGCCCCCTGTGTGGGCAGGAAAACACTGAATCAGAGAGCAGAGGTAGGGTTGGGACATATGGGGCTGGCATGTGCTGCCCTCACGTGGGTCCAAACAGTTCTGTGCTACACAGCTGTAGATTTGATGAGACAATACTGTTCCACTTGGTTCATTTCATACAGAAAGGAAACGGTATAAAAAGTCACTTGACTTAAATGACAAAAATACTGTATTTTTCTGTGTATAAGATGCCCTCCATGTATAATACGACCCCTACTTTTCTAACCCAACATTAAGAAATCAACACACGGGTTATTCCCATGTATAACACAATCTCCAATTTTTGGTCTAACAATTTTATACAAAAGTATCATCTTATACATGGAAAAACTGAGTGCATAAACTGTTGTAGGAATTCAAATAATGAAGTGACCAGTTAGAAACTGCTGTCTCATCTCTGCTTCCTGGGGTAACCACTGGAAACATTGGATATTCTTCCTCTCAGACCTCTTTATAGATAAACATCTAGAAAACAAAATCACAACCACACTATCCATCTTCTTGGGCAATTTGCTTTGTTTCACCTAACACTATTTCAGGACTCTACACATCAAAGACCCATGGCCGCTTTGATGTTTGTTGTACTTTTGTATAGGAATGTCCCATTGTTTACTATGGCATTTATTCCTTTAGTAGACATCTAGGGCACTTATGGTTTTGCATGACCACCCAGGACACAATGCACAACCTCATGTGTAGGCAAGGGGGCCCTGTTTGAGAACTTGTGGTCCTGCTCACTCTAAGTGTCCAGCTGCTACCCCACACTGCCAGCGCCACTCCACCGGGCAATACAAGTCACCTTCCACCTGTCAGGTGAAACAGAGCTTACTTTGCTTAGTCATTCTTTTCAGGAAGAAGTTATCTCTATTTTCTCTTAATTTTCATTTCTGTATTATTTCTGAAATTGAACTTCTTGTCTTATGTTTGTTGGTATTTTATGTGAATTTCCTATTCTACCACCTGCCCGTTTTCTACTGTACTTGACTTTTTTCAATTTTAATGATGGAGATCATACATATATTCTTAATTTTCATGTAGCCACATCTGTTAATATTTTCCTCTATGGCTATGGCAATGGCTATGCAGAAACCCAGAGTATGAAGAAACTCTCCAATATTCTTACAGTTCTATATCCCTTGTATGCCTACATTAAAATCTTTAATCCATCTTGATACTTTTGTGTATGGTGTGGTGTTGGAATCAGACTTCAGTTCTTTTCCAAGTGGCTGTTCAACTAATCCAGTACATATATTGAATAATCCACCCATTTTCCAGTAACTTAAAATGCCGCATTAATCATATGTGATTTCCCAGACAGCTCCGGGTCTGTCCTCAGCTCTCCAGCCAGGAAATCACAGAAGTGACTGGTTTATTGCTGCCCCACAGCTGCCTGTTTCCATCATCACAGTTTTATGAAATGCCTTGATATCTGGAATGACCATCCTTCAACCTTGTCCTTTCTCAAAATTTTCTGGGCTGTTCTCACACATTATTTACTCTTCTGGATGACCATCAGAATTCATTCATAAAGTTTCAGGAAAAAACTCACTGTGTCGGTCTTTTTTTACTGATATTGAATGAATTCACGTACAAACAATGGGCTGATCTGCAGTGCCACCTGACAGCTTTATCTAGTTCAATCTTTAAATCCAAGAACAGGTCATAATTCTCTATTTATCTGAGGTCTCTTCAATGATTTTCTCTTTTTACATAGGTTTGTCTATTTCTCAGGGTTATTTCTAGACATTTTCTAGGTCTAGTTACTACATGGCTTGTACCTGCTATTGGATTCTAGTGCAGGAGAAAAGAATGAAAGTCAGATCAGCCTATGTAGAGCTTCAGATTCTAACAAAGTGATGCTGGGCAAGGTGCTTAGCTTCTCGGAGTTTCCATTTCTTTATTTGTGAAATGGGGATGTAATCTCAGCACAGGCTCATTGTGAAATTGCCTTGTCAGTAAGCATCAGTTCCCTTACTCTCCAGTTATGCCAATTCTAAGATGTATATTTTCACACCTTAACATTTCTGAAATCGTAAACGGGTTTTATAATCAAATGTTAGTTTAATTTGCATTTTTTTTTTCTTGGAGATTTCTAAAATAATGACGTATCACACAGTCAGTTGTGTTGTGAGTTCAATGAAATATAATATATGTCTACCCGGGGTTCTTTTCCATCCTTCTCTGCTAAAGGTGTTCACAGTCCAAATGGCAAGAGAGGCAGGGAACAGCCAATCCAGGCATTTAAAGCTTGGGGATGCTGTCATCAATCATACCAAATGCCTTCAGAAGCATCTATCTCATTGTTCAGATAGACCATTAATGTGTTTCTGGAATTACAGGATCTTTCCATTGTGAAAAGTGCCACAAAACCAATACTGACAGAGTGACCCATTGTCCCAGTCTCTTCCCCTCTTAGCAGCCACACAGGGAACCCAGGGTCAGGTGTACGCTCCTTCAAAAGATATCTTCAGAAACATGGTGATGGGGGAGCAGGACTCCTGCCATTGACATTTACTGTAGCTAAGCCACACTCTGGTGACAGGGTCCCTTAGGCGAGGGGAGTAGAGCAGACCCCAGCTTATCCCTCTGCCCTGTTAGACACAGAGCATGGCCTCCTGCCTCAGTGTTCCATCAACAGATCATAACAACACTTGACCTTTCTGGGCTCTTCAAGGCTGCCTGACTTTTACTTGCTTATTGTGCCTAAGGCTCTGGAAAGGCCCCCAAAGGTCCATCACCCCCAAGAGCAGGGGTTCATTCCAACCAGAACTAAGCTGTGCTCAACATGGCCACCAGCCTGCGAAGCATTACCGTGGACGTGTTGAGCTCACAGTGACTCACGCTCTGTCACCATATGAGAAAAGGATTTGGGTTTCCAGTTCCTTAGAACAAAGACCCATCAGCTGCACTGGTTAGGCCTTCTCATAAAAAGATCAGGCCAGGCACTCCTTGTGCTAGTAACTTACCCCAGGAGATTGTTCAGACATCATTACCCTTCCAGGAACCTGACCCCATCTTTAGTTACTGATTCGGTCAAGGTGGCTTCCAGGTAAAATTCACTAATGTGTGGTTTCTAGTTCTCAGCTTTTTCTTCCCATCACTATTAGATTTTGAATGAAAGTGATACTTGGAATGATGCTGCCTGAGTTGGGAGTTATCCATGACCACAGTGCTGCTAGTGCATCTAATAGCTCCAAGTGCTCTGAGATGGGAAGGGGTGTGGTCACATGGAGAGGCCCACCACCAGTGCTGCACTGGCAGGTGCTGCAGGGAAGGAACAGCTTTGTAGCTTGAGACTACAGACAGATACCCACAGTCACCAAGGAGTGAGGAGGCTGGAACTGTGAGAGAGGCCAGAAGTGCAGCAGGAATATCAGTAACTACAGGCAAAAGTGGAAATGCTGCAAATGTCCATCAGTGGACGAATGGATATGGAATGTGATCCATCTAGACAATGAAACATTATTCAGCCATAAAAATAAATGAAATTCTGACACCTACTGTGTGAACCTTGAAGGCATTATGCTAAATGAACATGGCCAGACAGAAAAGGACCCACTAATATGAGATGTCCAAAAAAGGCAAATATATAGATGGGAAGTAGAAGAGTGGGTGCTGAGGGATGGTGAGTGACTGCTAATGGGTACAGGTTTCCTTCTGGGGGTAAAATGTTCTAAAGTTATGTGCTGATGATTGTATAACTCTGAATATGCTCACAGCCATTGAATTATACATTTTAAATGGGTGAATTTATCTTGTGAAACTTCATCTCAATAAAGTTCTTAAAACAAAAGGCATAGTGGGTGGTCAGAGTCAGGGCTGCCACTCTGGGTTGGACCTGGGTTCAAGTCCCAGCTCTGCCACTTCATCTCACCCTCCCTGACTTCAGTTTCTTCATCTATAAAATGGTGACATGAATAGTGATGGACTAATGGTGGCCATGCATATAAAATGCTGGTGTTACTCTGGAAATAGGTACAAGTGCAGTGGGTTCCTGCTCTGCCACTCCTTGTGTTCCATCTTCCACGCCTCGCTGGCCAGTGAATGGCTTCGTATCGCCTCCAATGCTCCTGTGACTAAAGTAGGAGCGCCAACCTAGGCCCACACACCCCAGCACAGAGCTGCAAATGTTACTCACATATGTGCTTTCCTAGGGAGGAGGCTTTTTATCTATCAAATCCCCCAAATCTCAACAGTACATCATGACCTGCTGTGTCAGTTCTCAGCACGAGAGCCTCTTGCTTGAGAGGCTCTCTCCCAGGACTTGCTCTTCAATGCCTTCCTGGTCAGGCCTGCACAGCCTCCAAGTTTGGCCTGGGCAGAAAGGAGCTCCTCCGGGGACTCAGTGTGTGAGACTATGTTACAACCTTGACCCTGGTGCCTTCTAACTCTGCCGACATATGGCCTTCCCACAGACACAGCCAGCCCAGCATGTACCACTGCCTGAAGTGAGTATAAACACAAGGGAAGCACTCTCTGGTAAAGCAACATGCAGCCAGCCCTCAAAGAGTTCACACCCTTCAACTTGGGGTTCCCACATCTTAAAGAAGTCATCAGAGATGTGGGCAAAGATGTATACCCACAGGTATCCATGACAGCAGTATTCAAACAGCAAAAATTACGACCAAGAGAGAACTGGGATTAGGTAGCTTAACAGTCACGAGAAATTTAAAATGTGTAGAGAAAAATTAGGGGTTCAAAGAAATGTTCACATCACTCATAAAGAAAAGGACAGGTGTGAGCTGACAACCCACGTCCCTTGTGATATATGGTCCCTGGCAGGGTGTCACCAAGATATGAAAACATCATCATAATATAGGGGGATTCCTTTGGTTTTTACTCTCTCCTTGGCAAGTTCTGCTATGATTTGAATGTTTTTCTTTTTTCTTCTTATTTTCGACAGAGAAAGAGAGACAGAGAGAAGTGGGGAAGCCCAGAGCTGTCTCCATAGTTATACATTAGTTTTTTATATAGTTTCATTCCACAGGTGAGTGTGGGGCCACGCAAGGCAGGAACCCGGCCAGGGGCCTCCCACATGGGAGGCACGCCCCCGCAAGCTAGCGGCTTCCTATGTGGGAAGCACACCTGGAGTGGGAGCCGAACCAGGGGCCTCCCATATGGGAAGCTTGCCCCAGCAACAACTGAACTGGGAGTATACCCCAGCTCAACATATGGGTCCGCCAGGGCCGAGATTTGATCCTTGGACCCAGGAGCTGCAAGATGAGTGCTCAACCCACTGGGCCATCCCGGCATTCCCTGATTTGAATTTTATTATGAAAGCATGTATTATGTTTCCCAAAATTAAAAAATGCCTAAAATAGAATATGCACAGTATTATCTGAATTATGTAAAGAGTAAAAAATGTCAAATTATTAAAAATTATTGCTTCAATTAGATTTTTTAAATATTAAATTTCTGTATATTTTAAAATACCGTACATATTTTTAAAATGCTTGCGAAAAAAATTCCATTAAAAATGGTGGGATAGTGAAATAAGTCAGACGAAAGAATCAAGAAACATATGACCTCACTTATAGGTGGATTATAAAACTGAAAGTAACAAAGAAACAAAAACCTATGGACATAGGCAATAGTTTGGTGGTTACCTGAGTAATGGGGAAGGTGGGTGGGAGAGCGGGTGGGGGTGGGGGGCAGAGATGGGAGTGGGCACCAGATATATAGTGATGGAGGGAGAGCTGATTCTGGGTGATGAGCACATAATGCATACATAAATTAGATGATGTAATGTAGAGTTGTACACCTGGAAACTATGTAATTGTTACTAACCAATGTCACCCCAATAAAGTTAGCAATAAAAAAAAAAATACCAGAATAGCTCAGTGGTTGCGCGCTTGTCTCACAATTGTGAGGTTCGAGGTTCAATTTCCAGCCCTGGCCTGTTCAAACCTATATGCTGAACTGCGGTATAACTAGTAACCCCAGGTATGGCACAGCAGTGAAGGCTCTTGCCTACCATACGGAAAGCCCCGGGTTCAGTTCCTGCCCTATGCAACCCGACATCTACCTGTGTGGAAAAAACTATGTCACAACTAATAATGTACAACTATGGAGACTGATCTGGGCCCTTCCCCTTCTCTCCCTCTCTTTTACACACACACACACACACACACACACACACCCCTTCTCTCAAATAAAATAAATCTTAAAAAAAAGAAAAATATATATATATATATATAATATATGGTATATTTATTGTTTCTGATCTTAGATGGAAAGACTTCGGTATTTCATCACTGAGTATGAATGTACTTTGCAATACTAAACTGCACACTCAAAAATGGGTAAGACGAGGGATGTTGGATAGCTCAGCAGGTTGAGCACTTGCCTTACAATAGCAAGGTCAGGGCATTGAATCTAAGGCCCCAACCGTACAAACCCATATGCTGAACTGTGGTGCAACTGGTAACTACCAAGATGGTGGTGAAGGTTCTCATCTCCCATGCAGAGGCCCCCAGTTCAGTTCCCGTCCCATGCAGACCCACATCCATCTGTGTGGAATGAAACAATGTCACAACTAATGATGTACAACTATGGAGACTGCTCTGGGCCCTCCCCCCTCCTCTCTCTCTCTCTGTTTCACCTTCTCTCAAATGATAAAATAAATCTTAAAAAATAAGAGTATGTAACAAGTTATCAGGCCCTTACAAAAATGAGTAAGATGGTAAATTTTCTATGTATTTTACTGCAACTTAAAAAACTGGCTGAGAAACTTCCAGTTCAGGTACAAGGCAGCACTGATGCTGAACACCCCAGGTAATAATGTTCCCTGGAGGTACCCCAACTGCAAGTAAGACAATCAACTTATGAAAACCACCAAGAGGTGGCTCTAAAGCAAAGAAAGCACCCATCTGCCAGATTGAAACCACCAGCTGGACCCTTCTGTGGGCCCAGACAGGAAAAATCTGCAGCTGGAAAGCCCACCCAGACACTGGAGGCTGCGCTGTCCACACTGAGGGGCTGAGCAAGGAGCTCAGGCCTGCTCCAAAAATGCCCTCAGGTCTCATCAGTGTGATCAGTGAAGTGACAGCAGCAGAAAGACTAGCGCATGAAAACTCCTCAGTGTGAGATAGCTCCGCCTACTTGGGCAGCAGACCACAAAGCATGGATCATAATGTCAGAAGGCAGCCCTCAAAGGTTCCCCAAGTAGAACTGTTACCGTCTAGAGTTGCCAAGTGCACAGTTGAGGCAGGTGCCTCAGTGCCAGATGCTGCTCCCCTCACACCCCACCCCCAGGGGATGAGGACAGAAAAGTTCCTTTCTCTGTGAGCCACTTCAAGGGAACTGGGGGTGGGGAGAGGACCAACAGAACCATTGTTCCCCTGACAACACACATTTCACCCCTGAAGCCCACTTTATTAGGGGGCTAAGTGGGGAAGAAGTGCTGAGCTACAGCCCCCAAGATCCCAGAACTCTTCTCACATCAGGGCTTTGGGGAAAAGGCTGCGTCTCAAGACTCAGGCTCTGGACACACGGTTGGAGTCAGGGGTCCCCAGGGGTCAGGTTTGGGGAAACACATGGTTGGGGACAGGAGGAGGTTGAAACCCACTGAAAGACTCCTGTGGTAACCCTTCCTGCCTGTAGCACCCAAGGGCCCCGGCCTGGCCTTATAGTCATGCAGGCAGCCCTCAGCTACCAGCAGCAGACTGGCAAAAATCAGGCACATGTGCCTGAGGGCCATCTCGAGACAGGAGGGAGGACCAGGAGCGATCTATATGGGCTGGCTGGTCTGCACCTGCCTCACACCCAGGTGTGGGGCGTTCTGGTGGAGACTAGAGGTGCTAAGGGCACAGAGGGGCAGCGACTTTGTCTGGGTATCTTCCTTGTGGAGTGAGGAGCTGGGAACAAGCATACTCCCAACACATTCCTGGAAAGTGGACTGCCTGGAAGGGGCTTGGAGCAGGCCTGGGGCTGACTGCTAACAGGCATGGGTTTCTGTCTGGTGATGAAATGCTCTAAAACTAGATAGTGGCACAACTCTGAGCAGCTTCACACCCACTGAACTATGTACTATAAGTGGCTAAATTCTACAGTGTATGAAATATATCTCAATAAAACTGTAAAAAGGAGTGCCTAGCTCACAGCTGACAGACTTTGCTTTCATTACAAACAATACCAACAACAGCACCAGGGCCCTGGGGTCACGAAGACAGCTTGTGTTTACCTAGTAGGTCAGCCCCTTCATCCACATCCCCGATGACCTCGGACCCCGCAGTCGACAGCTCATGGTATAGGGAGTCCGTGTTGATGCCAAAAGCCTTGTTGACGATCCCCTGGGTAGGGCTGTGAGGACACGTGGTGGAAAAGGGCAGAGTGAGTTGGCGGCATTGACAGTTCGTATGGAGATCCTCAGACCCCCCTCATGGGTGCTCAATGCCAACATTGCTTGTGCAGGTGTTGGTATGGTAGGAGAGAGTGGCTCAGTGTCCCAGATGTTTTCCCACCAGGAGAGGCTATGGGGCACCCACACCAAAGGCACCAACTCCCACGGTGAACGCCTAGCCCACTGGGACCCAGGCCCTGGGCCCAGTGAATACCTATTGCTGGTGCGGTCCAGGCGGGGCTCCCGACCCATGTCCAACTCTGGGGTGGAGTCAATAATGTCTTGCACATCAGACCACTCATCACTGCTGCCCATGCCTGGGGACACAGTGGGACTGAGGTCAGGAGGGTGCCTGGCAGTTCCCTGCTCTCCTCAGGAGTGCCCTCTGAGCCCACGTCTGGAGATCCCTGCTAGACTACCATCACCAGGCAGAAGCCGTCAGGAATGGGCTCTTCCAATATTGGAAGCTGGGTAGGAGCCGTCCCCTTGAGCTGTGAGTCTTCCTCATGATTTCATCTGAATGGGTCAAATGTCCTGATTTTTCTCCTCCCTTTTCACTAGATAGACTGTGTCTGCTGGATGATGACGGTCTACTATTAGAGGCTATTGTGTACCCCAAATTCACATGTGGAAGCCCTAACCCCCAAAACCTCAGAATGTGGCTGGATTTGGAGACGGGGGCTTTAGACAGGGGATTAAGATAAAATGGGGCCATTAGGGTGGGCCCTGATCCCATCTGACTATGTCCTTAGAAAAAGAGGGGATTAGGACACAGACACACAGGACAACCATGTACGGACACACAGAGGAATGGCATCTACACACCAAGGAGAGGGCTCAGGAGAAACCAGCCCTGCCGACACCCTGATCTCTGACTTCTGGCCTCCAGGACTGGAAGAAATAACTGTCTGTGGTTTAAGCCGTCCAGTCTGGGGCCCAAAAGGACTACTACAGCCACCAAAAACTACCGTCTGTAGAAAGGAGAACTATCTCTGATGAGGCTGAGAGGGCAGAAGAGCAGTTGGTGGTGGGTGGACTGGTGGCTTGGCCCCCCTTCAGAGCCTAGGGAGTGCCCAGTGGTCGCTATACCTATGCTGACGTTGCGCATCTCCTGTGTGACCTGGACCTCCATGTTACGGCTGTTGCGCTTCTCCCGAGCCCGCTTGTTCTTGGTGCCAGCACCATAGTCCCCCAGAGGCTGCAGGCTCTCGTTGAGGGGTGTGACTGCAGCTGAGGGCACGGAGGATGTGGGCGTGTTGGACTTGGTGCCCGCGGTGCTGGGCGTGGCAGCCGCTGAGGACTGGCCCGACTCAGACATCTCATCATGTGGACACTAGGGCCAAACACAGGAAAAGGGGAAGCTCGTTGGCAGGTCATCATCACCCCCACCTCTGCGGCTCCAGGGGAGGCCCAGCAAGCTGCAGAGGCATGAGGCTCTCTGGCTTGGCTTCTTTGCCACTTGACCACAATAAAACAATGCCTGAACTAGAAGGGACAGGAGGACCCCCACTCTCCCATCAGGCTGATTTCTCATTGCCTAGACATTTGGCTCATCCAACCGTTGCCTCTGGATTTTGAAAGCAGCTGCCACCTTATTTAAATGGTTTGGATTGGGGCTTGCAGCTTGCACACTCCCCGATGACGTCACATGTGATGAACATGAGGCTACATGAATAAGGCAGGCAACCCTTTGCAGCAAGCAGGTGGTCAGGAACAAGTTGCAGTCCAGGGTGGGCAGCGGGCTCTAATGGGGCCAGGGTGGAGGCCTTCTAATCCAGTTACCACTCTGCTGTGCAGCACCCTGGCCAGTCAGAGGCTGTGAAGGGGTGCACACCTCCCAGATTCCACTCATTGTGGCCTCCCAGAAAGATATCAGGGGACTGTAATGCTTAACCCCATCATGGCTTAACTGAACCAAAGTCTGACCTAAACATCTATGCCAGGGGTGTCCAACTCTTTGGCTTCCCTGGGGCACATTGGAAGAATTGTCGTGGGCCACACATAAAGTACACTAACAATAGCTGATGAGCTAAAAAAAAAAAAAAAAAAAATCACAAATAAATCTCATGATGTTTTAAGAAAGTTTGCTAATTTGTGTTGGCCCATATCCAAAGCTGTCCTGGG
This sequence comes from Craseonycteris thonglongyai, assembly GCA_004027555.1. Lineage (NCBI taxonomy): Eukaryota > Metazoa > Chordata > Mammalia > Chiroptera > Craseonycteridae > Craseonycteris > Craseonycteris thonglongyai. The sequence goes on from PVKE010005913.1 coordinate 38,626, forward strand.
CTACATATGGCCTGTGGACAGTGGGTTGAACAAGCTTGATCTATGCAAATACACACTGAAATTCCACCTCGACAGAATGAGACATCTTCTAAACATTCCAGGAGTGGAAAAAAAAACCAACAAAAAAACCCCCAGATTAAAACCTGTAATCAACGATCTTAACCTTAAGAATTTCATAGAAAGAACATATACTACTCGAATAAGCACAGGATGTGAAACAAACACATGCTTTTCCTGTGGTCCTTCCTAATAGAACCATTGGACAACTGCGATAAGAACAGCCCCCACTCCTCTATGACATTGATAACTCCTAACTTACCCCTGAGCAGGCATGCCAGGGCGTGCCGGAGCCTCCCGGCTGCCTGTGGATGGCAGCTGCCCTCAGCCTCTGGCCCCCTTTTGTGGTGCTGAGGAGGAGCACAGCCTCAACAGGGCCTGAGGCTCCTGGGGTGGGCGTGCCTCTGAGAGATGGATCCTGGTGCATACATAGCCCAGTCACCCCAAGGTGCCAGGGCACAGTTTCCTCCGAGGGCATACTTCTGGGGGAACTTTCTAACAGAGGAGGAGCTGATGAGGGGGGTGTCAGACCCTCTAACATAAAGTTGGATGAACACTGAGACCAGCCTACACCTGCCGGTAACTAGGAAGGGCTGGCTAGCCTCTAGGTGACCAGGAGCAAGAGCTGGTAGGCAGGCTTCTGAGATCTGCCTTTTCCCAACCTGGCTTGATCACAGCCAGGCCCAGCGCAGGTCACTGTCTCTCTCCGGGGCTGTAATTTCTGGCTTCATTGTGCAGGCTCCTGAGACTTCTCCATCAGGAATTTCATAGTTCCACATCCTCCTCAAGGCAGGGGCTCTTGACCTGGGAGGCTGTGTCCCCAGGGGATGCCTACGATGTCTGGAGCCATTTTTGGTTGTCATAGCTGGGGGTGGGGTTGAGTGCTCCTAGCATGGAGTGGGTGGGGGCCATAGGTGCTATGCAACATCTCACAGTGCACAGGATGGCCCCACAGCCCCGGAATGCCAATGTGCTTAGCTTGTCCCTCACTTTATAGAAGTGACTCTGTCCAAGCATTTCAATTTGGGTTTGGGGTCTACAGCTTAGGGCCAAATTAAAAGGGAAAAATCCTCTCCTCTTCTTAGTATATATATGCTATAAGCCTTTGTGATGGTTCCCCCGTGCTCTGTCACTCCACATGTCAGAGGCACCCAGGTGTCCCATGGGGAGGGGACCCTCTGCTGCCATCCGGTCTCACGCTGGCACTTGAGGAGAGATGGGTGCAGGAGACTGGATGCACAAAAATTCCAGGAAGACCAGGGGAGGGGAGGTGTGGGAATTGTCCCTCATGGAACCACATGTTTTCCAGACCACCTTCCTCATCAGCCATGTTTCCTAGCCTGCTTGTGATTTTCAGACTTGTGTCTGTGGATTTTCCATGAGCTTCTTGACCCTGTAATCACTGTGGGGAATTCTATGATATAACCAGGCCTCCCCAGGCTCCCTTAGATCTCCGTTACCACTTGCCCACAGGACACTCCCCCTGGCCACCACTTACCTAAAGCAAACCTCTCAACCTCCTAAACATCAACGTGTAGCAGTGACCTCCAAATGCAAAGAACCCAAACTCTTAGCGGTCTTTCCTCACCATGAGTAGCCACAACTGTTTGGTTAAAACACTGAAAATACAGTACATAAAAATAAAAAACAAAACAAGAAAATGACAAAAATATTAAGAAATTAGAAAAACCTTAAAACCTAGAGCATGAAATTAAAAGAACTTAAAAGAACTTAAAAAATCAAAATTAAATAAAACACACCTAAGAACTAAAACATAAAACACTATGATTTATTAAGAGAAACACTATGTCAGACAACATGGTAGGAGAGAGAAGAGCCATCATGAGAAGGTAAGGCGGCTCAGACACAGGCAGGAGGACTGGCAGTCCAGGAGGCCAGAGTGAGAGAACAAGGCCCCTAAAGGCTTTCTGAGACACATGCGCTTCTTTAACAGCTTCCCAGAAGCCCCTGCTGCAGGCCTGCTATGTGTGTGAGAGCAAGTGTGAGCGGTAGGCTTAAATGGCCAAGCCTGGCACGGACAGTCAGGAGAGCTAGGACCCCACAGGCCTCTACCCTTCTGCCCAGCCCTCACCCATTGCCAAGACAGTAGGTAACTGGCAGTGAGTGCCTGGATCAAATGTCACAGAGACCAAAGCAGAAGCAAGTGGGGTTACTTTCCCAATGAGCTGACAGCTTGCAGCCAACTCCTGTAGGCACTCAGAGGCAGAGGACAGTCAGCAAGGAGCTACAGCAGGAAGGGTGCTTCTGGGACATCTGGGCCCCACATCCACAGCTCAGCCCTGCTCAGAGACCAAGGTACTCTGCCTCCTGTGGGTGTCTTCCCATGGCCTCTGCAGGAGATCCACTAGCCCTGGGTTCACCTCTTTCAGTTCAGAAGGTGTCATCCTTACCTGGCAAGGGGGACAGTGTGCTGTCCTGCCACAGCCTGCCTTCACCAGACAGGCTGAGCTCACAGACTAAAACTGGCTGCAAGTGACCAGGGACCCTGAATGAGTGACAGGCCATAGAAAGTTCCTTGGCTTTACCAGGGCCCCCCATTCTGGGGTGCACTCTCTGGTTAGTTGTGCACACACAGGATGTCACCTTCTCAAATTCAGAGACCCAGAAGCCATTAGCATAAACAGGTGGGTGAGAACAGCCCAGAAAAGAGAAGCTGCCTTCTGGCCTTTGACTCTCCTGGGTACAGTGCAGACCTGGGCTGGCATCTCCCTGGCCACAGGGCTCATACTTGGGTTGTATTTGGTAAGCTCAGCCCTAACAAGATGGGCACATCCTAGCTGCAGGGGGTCTAGCCTGGACTAGTAAGTGGCAATGGGAGGCCATGCTTCCTTGAGCTGGTGAGGTTTCTCCATTGCTGTCACTCCTGAGGGAGGGTCCCACTAACCCAGGGGAAGCTGCAAAGGGTTGTATGCAAAGACTAGACTTGCTAAATGAACATGAGGCAACAGGAAGAAGACCCCCACTCCACAGCGTGGCTACAAAACCTGGTAGCTGGAGCTGAACTGCAGCTGGCCGAGGTCACTCAGGTGCCAGTGGTCCCCCGCAGGCATGTGTTTGCCCCCCATCTGTGCACGTACCATGCTGTCGGTCAGGGGGAAGACATTCAGAGAGGTGGGGCGCTCCTTCCTGCTGAAATGTGAGGGAGAGGACAAGAAGTGGATGGTTAGATGGTGGCTCATGAAAAGAAAACTGAACACTCTTTCTGCACATGCAGATGCCTATTCTGCAGACAGAGCTGCTCTACATAACATCTCTCCCCTGGCTTGGGGAGAAGGAGGTCAGCTGCGGGGAGAGAGTGACCTTCTAGGCAGCTTATCACGCACAGGGACCTCCTGTCTCCTCCAATCCTTAATTAAAGGTGTTTGCATGTTCAAGGAAATTTTTGCTTCACTGTGATCCTGTATGATACTTCTCTGTCTGCTATGTTGTGATTTGCCATTCTTAGTTATTTTGATTTTAAACAGACACTGCTATGTATACTAAGACACACTGAAGCAGCACCAGTAAGGGGCCCTTTAGCATCACCATCAGTACTGACAGGTTCCTCAAAGTGGCAACTGGTAATGATGACTGTCTTCTCATGCGGAGCCCAGACTCAGGAATAATCCTTGCTGCCCCTGCTCTTTGTTTCTTGCCCCCCATCCCAACCCCATGGCCCCCACCCCTTCTCCTTTGCTTTTTCATGAAACTTCACTGAAAAATGTTTGAACAAAAGAGTACAGAGTAAGAGGGACCCACCTTTCTGCTAGGTGTAACTTCCTTTACAGTTCTCTGGGCACATTTCTCTATGTGCATTCTCCCTATTGTCACAGAGCACTGACAGCAGAGAGGGGTGCTTTTAAAGCTATGCTAGAAAATTGGGAATGTCTGGCAGCCTGGACTTTGACTGAAGTCAAAGCCACCTTCTATGGGCTCATCCTTATAGAGATGCTCTGTGGGCCTTAGTCTAGCTGAGGGCAGATTCCCTCCTCCATTGGAAGATTTAAAACAGCTCCCACCTTGCCCTGGGGAAGACACTTTGCATCACAGAAACTGTCATCCACAGGGCCCATGCTGCTCAGAGCTGTTCAGGCAGGAATTAAGAGTCCCTGGCACCACACCATAGCCTCTCATGCTTGGAGCTTGATTCCCAGAGGCAGTGGTGGGAGGGGTTCGCAGGGGACTTCCTCAGGGGTCCTAAGGAGCCAGGTCCAGAGGCTGGACTATTCTCGAGAGAGAAAAGGGAGGGCTTCCTCACAGTTCTTGGTGGATGCAGGTGATAAAGATAGGGAGTGGAGCAACCCCTGTTGATTAGAACTGACTATGGCTAGGTAGGCTCATGAACTTCTACTCTTAGGGAGGGGTCTCTCTGGCTGGGGCCCCCATGAAGAAGGAACTACAGAGTATGGAGTCAGAGTCCTGCTGTGTCCCCTCCATGGCCAGATCCCAGATGCTGCCTCATGCAGAGCAGGGGCCCCTGGCCTGGGTGGGACCTGGCTATGTTATCACAAGAGTTCGTCTGTGGCAGGGGCAGAACCAGAGGAGTAGTGTGCTCCCAAGGGGCTGAGGGTCAGACCAAGGGGCATTTTCTGGGCCTAAGCCTCTCAGAAAGTGCCTCACACAGCCCTCATCACCTGTGACAGAGGACACTTTCTTGGACATGTCACTTAGGAATTAAAGAAACTCAGTTCCTAAGAAAGACGTCAAATTGGGAAGCTCCGAGTCCACAGACTCATCAAGACCCCAGTGGCCCATGTCTTGGCCCTCACTTGGGCTTTGACATAGCCCACAAGGCCCAAAGCATCTGGGAAGGCAGCCACTACTAGGCACTCAGCAGATCCCTGGAGCTGGGGGTCGGGGTAGGGGTCAAGACAGGCCACTATTCCTGTCTGTTCCCTTGGTGGCTCCCAGCTCATCCTTCGCCCACTTTTCCTTCTGGGGGCTCATAATGCTGGTATCGGTAGCCCCTCTCCTGGCCAGCTCTGAACTTGGATGAAATGCACATGATGCATTTCCCCGGGCAAGTGTGATCCTGGCTGTCACCAGAAGTTATAGGGTGATGGCAGGGGCAGAGTGTGGGCATCTTGCCTCAAAGGACAGGGGACACTTGTCTATCACTGGCTTTCACAGCTCTGTGTGCAGACACACAGCATACCTGGAGACAGCCAGGTCGTTCTCCTTTGACAGAAATCTTCACCAAGAATCACGTCTATTGTCTCCTTCTGACTCTCAGAATCACAAATAGGCCTACTCTCTGAGCACAATGAGCACTTGCTGGGCATTGCTGACTGATGACCCAGAGCCCTGTCTGAAGCTTGGCCATCATGTTCTTTCCTTATAACCTAGCAAATCCCTTGGGAGATGCCAATGCTCATTCACTGCAGAGACTGTAGTACAAGGGGGGTCACACTATCTGCAAAGGTCATGCTGCCTATGGGGTCATGGTCATATGCCACTGGCTTTGGGCCCAAGGATCTAAGTGACCAAGCTGGGCTGATTGACATCAGAATGTAGGGTTGCCACCCTATCTGCTGTCCACCATGGCAATGCCAGCCCTGGGTTTTGGATGTGTTGTTTGATCTGTAGACAGGTGGACATTTGCTGAGTATGGTCCTTGTGTCACTATCTACTCTGGGGCTGTCTCAGGTACCCTGGGCCAGGCTGCTGCCTACCCAATGTCATGGCCCTATAAATGCCTGTCAAGAGGTTGTGATCTGTAACATCGATGCAGGAACCAAAACATGTTTACTAGATTCAGGAACTGCCTGTGCTTGTAATTAAGAACCACCAGAATCCTATTCTTCTAACCCCAAAGGCTCCTGAATGGCTGACATGACAATGTGAACATTGTGCAGGCTTTTACCTTTTCCTCCACGACTGGCGAGGACTGTGGGACAGCAACAGACACAGGGCCAGCACACAGCAGTGACAGCACAGAGGGCAAGACAAGAAGACAACATTAGAGAGCATCAGGGATCTCTAATCACACATGTGCTCACACAGAGAGTAAGTGTGCAATGACACAGTCAGGTGCCCCACAGATAGACGCTGAAATATGCAAACATCTATACACAATAGACACATGACACACAGATACATGACCCTCTTACAAGAATCCTCAAACAGGGCCTGTGCAACACACTCAGCACAGGGCAGTGGGTGAGTGTTCTCTCCACATGGCTCAGCATGTGTACACACACAGGCATGCAGGGATGGAGCATAGCACCAGCCACATATGTTCATCATGTTCATGGACCCAAGCAGGTACTTCAAGAGCATACTGAAAACTCACATGAGTTTTATTATAAAGACACATAATTCAGGAAACCAAGCCAGGAGTGAAGGAAAACGCCTGTCTCAGGTCAGGGGCAACCAGAGGCTCCCCAGGATAAGCATGAGCTCTCATTGTGGGAGCCAAAGAGCCTAAATGAAGAACCTGGGCAGACATACACGTGTCCCCAAAGGGTCCCAAATTGTGGCAGGAGAGGCTACACTGCAGAGAAGAGTGGGCCAGGATGGCAGGTGGGGCATTCCCCTTAACAACCAATGTGGCAGCACAGGTCACAAGAAAATGTCCCACCCCGTAAGCCCTGCAAATGCCAGTGCCCAGCACATTGACAGAAAGCTCATGCATTTTGTGTCCACCGGTGTGTTCTCTCGGGCAATGTGAAGCTGTAGCTGCCATCTATGGGGCCAAAGCCTAACTGTGAGCAGCAGGGAGACTGGAGGGGCTGGGGTTACACTCTTCCACTGTTCAGGGTCCAGGGGCTGCAGGGCGTATCTTGACAGAAGGTTCTCAGACCAGGTCCTCCCTCCACTGCACATGGAGACTTCCACAGAAAGTACAGCCTGTCCTGCAATCATGGTGCCTCTTCCATGCAGAGGAAGAATCAGAGGTCTGACTCACCCCCATCCCTCCCACCCCCAATGAAAGCTGGACCCTCAGGGCCCAGCTGCGGAGCACAGACAGCTTCTGTTTTTGGCTGAGCCCACATTATCCTGGAGTTCTGAGGACATCTATTTCTATAGTGACCCAGGGGCCCAGGGTGCTGACCACTGTGACTTAGGACCCTGGATGCTCATGGTCTCCAAGTCCTGAGTTCAAAGGGCACACCTCCCTAGCTCTCTGGAAAACTGCTCTCCTTTCCCTAGGCCCTCACCTGCGTGACCTTCAAAGGGATCCTGGCAAGAAGATTATGAAGGCTCCAGAATGCCGCAGCTGAGGAACTGACCAAGCAAGTGCCCAGCGCTCATCAGAGATGCCCTAGCTCAGACTGCCCTGCCCAACTTCCCCCAGACAACATAAATACCCGATTAAGGTTAACATTCCAATGCAGTTTCTTGAAAATTCCCTCAGCAATTCTGAGTGCCAGGGGAGAGGATTTTATAATGTGTTCAGGAGAAAATGTCTGAAGACACGAAAAGGTAACTTGGAGACTGGTATTCCCACCTTCAGATGTACCTAACCCAGAAACAATACCTGCAGAGTTTTGTAGTTTAACAAAGTCTTTGATCCATATCCCTTCACTTAGTTGTCACAGGGCTGTGGGGTCAACTAGGGAACAACCTCAATATCCTCTAGAGCTGAAGCATTTATGGCAAGAGCACCAACAGAGGTTGTAGATGCTACCCCCCACTATAAGCTGTGAGACTGTCATGTTGATCGTCCCCTCGATGACCATCCTTCCTAGGCCCTGCTAGGGCTTTGCATATATGCTATACATTTTTGTTTTCACATCAAAAGACTCTGGTACAGTAATGCAACAGCTTTGCCCACAGTGACCCAGAGAGTAACTGAGGATGCCCATAGAGGAAGGGCCTGAGTCCATTTGTGTCATAACTCATTGAGGAGGCAAGACAAAGAAAACTTTAACAGCCAACAAGGCCTATATGTGACCTGACTAGGGGTTGTAGGCATTTGCCTTCAGGAACAAGGAGCCACAGCTAGATATGGACCAATGGCTGAGAGCAATCTGTGGGGCCTGGGATTTCCACCTGAGGCTCATCCTCCTGTGTGATGGAGACTTAGGACATGGGTATTGACCTCCCGGCTCAGGTCAGTTGGTGACTCTGGTCTCCCACTAGCCAACTCCCTGGAGATCTTTGACAATCTGCTCCCTTGGGAACCCTGGTCTGGTTTTATCTGACTGAAAGGCACAGAAGATGAAAGGGCCCGGCTTTTGCAGGCTTCTCTCCTCTCCCTGAATAAACTAGCACCAAGCTCCTGAGTTCAGACAAGCAGGGCCTCTGAAACCTGCTGGCATCGCCTTGCCCCACATCAGGAATACGACTGTCTAGCAATCACCAAGGTGTCCCAGGCCTCCTTCCCACTCACATACAGTTGGTTCTTGTGATTCAGGGTGGTTCTGTTCTATAAAGTTACTGCAAACACAAAATTAGCACACATTGATCTGTTCCTCCCAGTGAAATACATACATACACAGATACTTATCTCATGTTGATTTGAATCGTAATTCCTAAGTCATCCCAGTAGGTTCTACTTGTTTTATTTTATGAAAGAGAAAAATGAGGTGTAGATGTGTTTAGTGATCTGAGGTTGCCCCATGAACAAGGGCTAGAGCTAGGCTTCAAGTCCCACTAAACAGCCCCAGAATCTGAGCGCCTTGCACAATACTGCCCTCCCCTCCATCTCCATCTTAGAGGGTGTCATTCATGTTGGGTGATTCAAACTTTTTTTTTACCACTCTATGTACATCTGCAGATGACTGAAAAGTGTCATGAATGTTGGTTTTGAGGTTATAAGTAAATTTTAGTGAGTAGGCAAATTCACAAAAACACAGAATCTATATTAGGATCAACTGTATACAATTTCCCCTGGGCCTTTGTAACTGCACATATGGGCCAGCAGAGGTCCACCCATGTCCCCTCAACCCCACTCTGGTGCCTGGGGGCAATCTCAGCACACATTTCTGGTCAAGCCACACACTCTGACCAGACACCCCTCTTCTTGAGTCAGGATGCAGCCCTGCAGGCTCCGGCCCCACCTACCTCCGCCCAGGCAGGCTGTTCTCTGTCTGGCTGTTCCCCCCAACTTGCTGCATCTTGGACCTTTCAATGTGCTCCACGTAGGTCTGTATCATCTGTGGAGAAGGACACCTCTGTGTGAGTAATGCCTGCTGACCGAGGTCTCTCTGCCTCCCCCTCTCTAACCTGTAATGCTCTCCATTTGCTGTGCTCTAATGGATATAATCAGAGCTCAGAGGAGTGGAGTCTGACCAGCACAAGGCTGACAGCTTTCAGGTTTGGCAGCAGAACACCAGGAAAAAAATGGCCCAGGAGGCAACACAAGGTCAGCAATTGTCACACATGTCTGGCTGTGGTCACTTTCTTGCCCCGAGTACGGCCTGTGTGGCCTGGAGGCTACCGTTGGTCAAGGCTGGCACCTACCTCTGTGTGTCGCTGGTGCAGAGCATTGTACTCCTTCTTCATCTCTGACTCCCGCTCCTCCAACCGGGAAACTAGAAAACACAAACCATTGTTTGTTAACCACACAACCTGTTTCTCACCACTCCGTACTGCTCTGGAATTAACTGAATGGTGGGTGGAGGGTTCCAGGACAAGCTGATGCCTGGTGCTGACCACTGCAGTACCTCAGAGAGTGTTACCAGCAGGAGAGAATTCCCTGGAGACACTAGAATACAGATTCTGACATGGTCTGAGGCAGTGTACTATGTGTGTGCTGTATCATTTAAGGCTATTCAATTCTGCTACAAAGAGACTCAGTATGGGTAAAACTCACAAAGTGTTACTATCTAAGCCAAACTTGTCCAACACATGGTCTGCAGGACACATGTGGCCCAGGACAGCTTTGAATGCGGCCCAACACAAATTGATAAATTTTCTTAAAACGTAAGTTTTTTGTTTTTTGTTTAGCTCATCAGCTATCGTTAGTGTGAGTGTATTTTATATGTGGCCCAAGACAATTCTTTTCCTAATGTAGCCCAGGGAAGCCAAAAGGTTAGACACCCCTGATCTAAGCTTAAGCCAGCTAGGAGCTCCTGAGACACAGGCTAAACTCACAGGATGTGTCAAATGTAGATAAGAAGTGAGCAAGTGGCTTGTGGAAAGAGAGAATTCATAGTGAGTAACCTCTAAGATGTGTTAAAGAGACACATGACAAGCATACCCAAATCATAACCATGCCACCTCCTGGCTGGCAGCTGTGTCACCCTAAATTCGCAGCCCCTATGACATGCAGATGGTCCCCTCTGGCCTGCATGTACTCTGCCACCTGACTGCTGCAAGGGCTCACTGGGGAGCTAGAGCAGCAGCTGGTGACCCACCTCTGCATCCCGTCAATGGAGCAAGTGTGCCACTGGGCTCGAACTCTGTCTACAGTTCTTTGTTCAAACTTAACTCTGTCCGTGTAGCCCCAGCAAGTGGAGACAGCTGATTCAGTGCCAGAGACAGGCCATGTGACAGTCACGGGCCAGGGACTCACGTGGGAGTCCTTCCACCACCCTCCCTGTCCTCAGTGTGTGAGCCTCCCTGCCTGCCCTGCTTCCTGGTGCTTGTTGTAAACTGACTGTATGATGACACTATTCAATATCTCATTTGGTCCATATGCTCTCCTGCTCCATGACTGCTAGTCCAGCTTTCTCAGCAGTGTCCTTGGAGGCTACACTGTCAAGATCATTCTCCACCTAACAGGTGGGGCCTCAGAGTCTGCATTTCTATTACTCCAAGTGATGCTGCTGCTGCTGGTCAGGGAACCAAACTTTGAGGAGCAATAGGGGTATTTGCACAAAGCAGAGTAATGGCTTAAGAGTTTTCCCTGGAAGAGCTTGAAGTGCCTATAGACACAAGCACACAACACATATAAAGTCAGCTTTTAGAGGAAGACTCTCCATCCCAGGTGCCTCTGCTCTGGCCTCAGGAGGGCCGCCTGTCTGTGCACAGGTCCCTGGAGAGGACTGTAGGGTAAGAGCCCCAGGACCCCTGTGCCGGCCGCTACCTGACTGAAGAAACCTTTCTCCTCCGGCCCTCACTCCTGGTGCTGACCAAATGAACAACATCAGCCTATAATTCAGAGCTTATATGCTTCCCATCTAAGAAGTGCTAAAAAGGTTTCACATATGAAAAGTATTCTAAGCAGAGGAAATATTAAGGATTCTGTGTATTATAGAAAGGGCTTATCTATACATGCCTAAACTGGGCCTTCTGGTTTGCTTCCAGCTTGTAAATAAAAACATGTTTGTAATTTAGGTGTGTGTAGCCAACAGCCTGCTTGCTCCATAACTCGATGACATACCATGGGATACCGGCCTTAGCAAAACAGCTAAGTCTTGGTTTGCGGATAGGGATAGACTAACACATCCATTTTTCTTCTCAATTTGATCTAAACTTTTCAGAGAAATGAAGGCCTCTGCCATCCAAGGGAACTAGGCAAAGCAGCAAACAAGATCTCAATCATCAAAACCTCTGACTACAGAAAACTAAAATCACACAGATCATTTTAACTTTGATAGTAGAGTTTAAATGAAGACTTCTGAAAACTAAAAGCATAGTTCTTACCATAAAACAACAAAACAAAAACAAAACAAAACACCCCTCTCTTCACCTCTCCCTGAAAGGAGTAGAGTGTTCTTATAGGCCCCCTGGTCAGCTGTGCCCCACTCCTAGGAACTGTCAGTGGGCTCAAGTTTCAGGTCACAAAAGAGTAATCTCCTCAACAGTGTGCAGACAAGAGCCCCACATGGCAGGCAGCTAGTTTAGTCCTAAAGGACCACACAGGATCACACATTTATAAATTTGGGGTCAGACTGCAGTATATGCAAAAGTGCTGTCTTCAAAGGGGCCTTAATTATTTGTTATTTCTGCAAAGGATTTGAGGCTGATTACAGAACTACATTGCAATGTAACTTAAGGAAATGAGAGTGACAATAAAATAAGGCTATCATTGGGTTTTCTCGCTCTCTTTTTATTAAAGACTTTCAACATCCTGCCCAGTTGGGGTAGGTCTGAAAACAAACACAGTCAAATGCGATTTCATTGCTTAGGTTGGTTACTTACTTTGGTCTGCATAGTTTTTGGCCTTCAGTTCCAGCTGGCGGGTTTGAAACTCATAGTGCTCCACCTGGATTTGTAGCTCTTTCTTCTCTTGTTCCAAGGCATCTTCAAACTCAATGAATTTCTACACAAGGAAGGGAGAGAAAGAGCAGGCATCGTGAATGTGGGATGGTTAGATTATAGCAGCCTCTCACAGAAGGACCACAGGCTTCAAGGACCAAGGTGAAAGACCAGGCTCAGGACCAGAATGCAGGTCTCTGTTCCAAAGCCTGCTTCCCTTCATGTCACTTTGCCTGTCAACCTCTTCAGGCAAACCTTGACATAGATCATGTTTGACAGCAGGGGCAGGGGAAGTGAATAACTCCATAACCTTGTAACCAGCTATCTGGGAAGTCACATTGAACTCTGAGTATCCATTTTTGTATTGGGCTCCACAAATTATGTACCTGGTCCTTGTGCTATGTTTCTGAGCAAAATTATTATCAAACCAAATGAAAAGAAAACTCTTTGTTGGGAAGCCGGGATGGCTCAGTGGGTTAAGCGCTCAGTTTGCAGCCCCGGGGACCGAGGATCGAATCCCGGCCCCGGCCCGTGCGGACCCATATGCTGAACTGGGGAGTGCCCCCAGTTCAGTTCTCACCGGGGTGAAGACCCCGGCCCAGTTCCTGCCCTGTGCAGCCCCGCTCCCACCTGTGGAATGAAACTATGTGGAAAAACCAATGATGTGCAACTATGGAGACTGTTCTGGGCCCTCCCCCTTCTCTCTGTCTCTGTCTCTGTATCTCTCTCTCTATTAAAAACAATAAAAATAAATCTTAAAAAAAAAAACCTTTAAAAAAAAAAAAAGAAAACTCTTTGCAAAATAAAAGAAACTAGGGGAAGCCAGGATGGCTCAGTGGGTTAAGCGCTCACTTTGCAGCCCTGGGGACAGAGGATCGAATCCTGGCCCTGGCCTATGCAGACCCATATGCTGAACTGGGGCGTGTCCCCAGCTCAGTTCTCACTGGGGTGAGACCCCAGCCCAGTTCCTGCCCTGTGCAGACTCGCACCCACCTGTGGAATGAAACTATGTAGAAAAACCGATGATGTGCAACTATGGAGATTGTTCTGGGCCCTGCCCCTTCTCTCTGTCTCTGTCTCTGTATCTCTCTCTGTCAAAAACAAACAAACAAAAAAAAACAATAAAAAAAAAAAAAAAGAAACTCGTAAAAGGTCTTAAGAGGAGAGAGACCTATCTTGATACTAAAAATGGCTTGTGAAGCCCAGGTCCTCGTAGGGGGAGGAATGGACTCTGGCTGCTACACAGGGGCCACTGGCTATAACTCCTACAATAATTTTGAGGGGGAGCTGGTAACACCTCAGTATTACCGAGTAGAACACAGGTCTATTATTGAGACATTTCATTTGTAGTAAGCAAAAGTATTAGCTGGGTTCTTTTTTTTTTCTTTCTTTCAGTTTTCAGCTAGCCTTTTATTAGTTGGGTTCTTAAGACATAGTTTCTTAGTCAGAAGATGGAATATGAAACTGATACTGATTTTGGGTTTTGGGTATCTGGAAGAGTTGATTAACTTATGGCCAAGGTTGTGTTTCCCTAGTAACTGTGCATCCTGTCTCCCAACCTTGACATAGGGCCCCAGAGATGCCTACAGCAGCTACTCAAAGGTCTCTGTGCTGAAAGCCACAGGGGCTCCTCCTGTCTGCAGGATGACTCACTCTGTGATGACTGAGAGGACTGAAACCACAGAGGGGCAGGCAGTGAAGACAGGGCTTCAAAGAGAAGGTCTGTATTAATGATGTCACACACAATGTAAATAAAATGAAGAATAAATGTTCCACAGCCAGAAAAATGCACACAAATGGTGCAGCTGTGCAAAAAGAGTAAAAATAAGGGGTTTTGAATAACTGCATATAACCAATATATAAAGAATGAACAAATGTTATTAATTGACTGGTAAGAATAATTTTTTTTAAGATTTATTTTATTGTTTTTGACAGAGAGAGAGAGACAGAGAGAAGGGGGAGGGCCCAAAGCAGTCTCCATAGTTGTACATCATCAGTTTTTGACAAGGTTTTGTTCCACACAGGGGCCACGCAGGGCAGGAACTGGGCTGGGGGGCCTCCCACATGGAAGGCACGCCCCTTTGAGCCAAGGGCCGAACAGGTGGGTGGGCAAGAACTGAGCTGGGGGCCTCCTGCATGGGAAGCACACCCCAGTTCAGCATATGGGTCCGCAGAGGCTGGATGGGGACTTGGTCCCTGGAGCTGCAAAGCAAGCACTTATCCAGCTGAGCCATCCGAGTTTCCCGTAAGGATAATTTTTAATTATGCAGTTTTACTTCCTTTTACTAAAAAAAATTATGGGATGACATAAATATGGTTTTGCAGAAAAATCAGATGAGAACACTAAGTAAAAAAGAATATTTTTTTAATATATGGTGGGGGAGGGGGAGCTGATTCTGGGTGGTGGACACATAATGCGATGCATGGGTGATGTGATGTGGACTTGTACATCTGGAAATTATCTAATTGTTACCAACCAATGTCAACCCATTAAATTTAACAATAAGGGGAAGCCAGGATGGCTCAGTGGGTTAAGCGCTCACTTTGCAGAGCTGGGGACCGAGGATCGAATCCCGGCCCTGGCCCGTGCGGAACCATATGCTGAACTGGGAGCTCCACTAGTTCACTTCTCTCTCTGTCTCTGTATCTCTCTCTCTCTCTCTCTCTCTCTCTCCTCTGTCAAAATAAATAAATAAATAAATAAAATATATATTTAAATAAATAAATAAATAAATTTAACAATTAAAAAAAAAAAAAGAATATTTTTTAAAAACCAGGGAAAGGGGGAAGCCAGGATGGCTCAGTGGGTTAAGCACTCACTTTGCAGTGCCGGGGATCAAGGATCGAATCCCAGCCCCGGCCTGCAGTGTGGACCCATGTGCTGAACTGGGGAGTTCCCCCAGTTCAGCTCTCTCTCTCTGTATCTCTGTATCTCTGTATCTCTGTCTCTCTCTCTCTCTCTCTCTCTCAAAAACAATAAAAAAAAACAAAAAAACCAGGGGAAACTGGGAAGGCTCAGCGGGTTAAGCGCTTGCTTCGCAGCCCTGGAGACCAAGGATTGAAACCTGGCTCCTGCCCAGGCGGACCCATATGCTGAACTGGGGTGTGCCCCCAGTTCAGTTCTTGCCAGGGCCTATGCGGGAGGCTTCTGGCCCAGTTCCTGCCCTGCATAGCCCAGCGCCCACCTGTGGAGTGAAACTATAAGGAAAACTAATGCTGTCAACTGTGGAGACTGCTCTGGGCCTTCCCCTTTCTCTCTGTCTCTCTCTCTGTCAAAAAAACAATAAAAATAAATCTTAAAAAAAAACCACCATAATTCTACCATCCAGAGAGTCAGGTAAAATTGGGTGATATTCTTCCAGGTTTGTGTGTGCATGAGTGTATGAGTTTGTAGAGCAGATGTGCGATCATTTTGCACATAGTATTTTGTGACCTGATTAATCCACTCATTTACACTAGAACATCCTACTACATCAACAAACATCTTACCAATTCCATTTTTAACAGTGGTGTCTTCTACTGTGTATCTGTGAAGAGCAGAGTTTACTCAATCAATTGCCTATTGCTACTTTACAATGTCCATTATTATCATTATTACTTCTGTATCCGCGCAGTGGCTTCCTGCTATCTAAGGCTGTGGTGGTGGTCGCACACTGCTGATGACTTTTGAGGGGGGTTTCCAACTCAAACTCCCCCCACGGCAGGGTGGTCACATTTCCAAGAGCTCTCATGGTCAGTCTCTCCATATAGCTTAACAACATCACTGCCAATCTAACCGGTGGGAAAACAGCCTAGCAATACCTGTCTTACTTTTCAGTTTCTTGATTACTAATGATACTGAACATTCTTTCATAAACTTCTTGGTCATATACAGTTTAGTCCTCACTTAATGTCATTAATAGGTTCTGTGACTTTAAGTGAAATAACATATGCATAATGAAACCAACTTTACATAGGCTAACTGATATCAACAAGAGTTAAGTTCCTAGGCAGCTCATCAACATTATAATGAAGTGACTATGAATGAAAAATGTCATTTGAAGACCTGCTGTATACTTCTTTCATGAATAATTCATTAAGTCCTTTGTCCAATTTCCTACTGTATGTTTATATATTTTTTGTTTTGTTTTGTTTTTAAGATTTTTATTAAAATATAGCAAACATACAATATTATAACAGTTTCAGGTATATAGCATAGTTATTCAACATTGACATACCTAAAGAAGTGATCACTATGATAAGTCTAGCAACCATCTGACATTATCACAGCATCACAATATTATTGACTATATTCCCTATGCTGGACATTCCATCCCCATGACTTGTTTTACTGGTATACTTGGAAATTTGAATTTCTTATTCCCCTTCACCTTTTTAAAATTTTTTCAGTTACAGTTGACATTCAATATTATTTTGTACTAATTTCAAGGGTATGGCATAGTGATTAAACATTTATATAATTTAAGAAGTGATCCCCCTGACTAGTCTAGTACCCATCTGACACCATATATAGTTATTACAGTATTATTGACTGTATTTCTTATGCTATACCCTACATTCCCATGACTACTGTGTAACAACCAATTTGGTACTCCTTAATTCCTTACCCTTTTTCCTCCACCCTCAAACCCTCTCCCATCTGGCAACCACCAAAATGTCTATATCTATGAGTTTGTTTCTGTTTTATTTGTTCTTTAGATTACACATATAAGCAAAATCACATTGCTTTTGTCATTCTGTCTCTGACACACTCCACTCAGCATAATACCCTCTAGGTCCATCCATGCTGCCACAGATAACAAGAACTCATTCCCTTGCATAGCTGAACAATATTCCACTGTATACATGTACCACCTATTCTTTATCCATTCATCCATCAACAAGACACTCAGGCTGCCTCCACACCTTGGCCATTGTAAACAATGCTGAAATAAACATATGGATTCACACACACATCCCCTCAAAGTAGCATTTTGGGTTTCTTTAGATAAATAACCAGAAATGGGATTCCTGGGTCCTTCTTTGTCTCTTGTTTTAAACTTTGTTATAAAGCCTATGAGGGTTGTCTGGGGAAAAATCCAGCTACTGTCAATATAACGAGAATGGTTACTTGGCTGGATACTTTGTATTTTGTCTGACATTAGTATTACTTACTACCCCAGTTTTTTTTTAATTCCCATTTTCATGAAATATCTTTTCCATTCCTTTACTTTCTTTTCACTTTACTTATTTATTTAGACATTCAATATTATTTTATATTAATTTCAGATGTACAGGATAGTGGTTAGACATTTATATAATTTAAATGTGAACCGCCTGATTATTCTAGTACCCACCTGGCACTACAAGTATGCATAGTTACCACTATATTATTGACTATATTCTCTATGGTTTATTTTACGTCCCCATAACTATCGATTTGTATTTCTTAATCCATTCACCTTTTTCACCCTCTTCTCAAAACCTCCCCTTCCCTCCCATCTATCACCCTGATAAATCTAGTACCCATCTAATATGATACCGGTACATAGTTATTACAATATAATTGATTATATTCCTTATCATTAAATATCTTTTTTCATCCCTTTAGTTTCAGTCTGCGTGTGTCTTTCAATCTGAGGTGAGTCTTTTGTAGGCAACATATGTAAGGGTCTTATTTTTTATCACTTTTATTTTATTAAAAAAATTTTTTTAGGGGAAAGCCGGGACGGCTCAGCGGGTTGAGCGCTCGCTTTGAGGCCATGAGGACCGAGGATCGAATCCCGGCTCCGGCCCAGGCAGGACCCACGTGCTGAACTGGGGAGTTCCCACAGTTCGGTTCTCTAACTGTCTCTGTCTCTGTCTCTCTCTCTATCTGTCAAAAAGTAAAATAGAAATAACTATGCA